>WNHD01000085.1:0-66542 GCA_011057455.1 Ganaspis sp. Gsp50
GATGTGTAAATCATTTGTGGCCTTTGGTCACTGGACCAAAGGCCACAAGTTATTTACACATTCTTAATTGATAATTATAGTACAATAGTATTAAATAATAATTATTAATACTATTATTTTTTAATATTTGTTCTAAGGTCGTAATTGTCAATTAAAAATGTGTAAATCATTTGTGGCCTTTGGTCACTGGTCCAATCGGCGGTATTTGATAGAATTGGCGAGTGTATGTGTTGGTGTGTTTGAGATAGATTATGATTTTTTAAATATATGTAGCTGTAGGTAGGATAGTCGAATAGTATACTGCAGTACGAAATATAAACTTAGGTAAACAACAGTGTTGGTATTGTTACTTACCTAAGTTTTTATTTCGTACAGTAGTATAGACACGAATGGTTGCATTAAAAAATACAGGGTACCTACTAATAAAAAATATTCAGAATATTTATTTAAAATAAGAAAGTCCTATTCATTCTTTGGATTTAATTTGTTAATTAATTATGATAAATTATTTTTTAATATTGAATTTTGAACTCGTTCAGTTGGTGTCGAAAACAAAAATAAATAAGAAATTGGAGTATTAGTATGTACCTGGAATGCCGTATGAATATACATTTCTTATATTTTTATGTTTATTTGTCTGTTAATTATTTTGAGTCACTATGTTGTTTTACTAGTTTTATTAATTGAGGAGTCGTTTGCAACAACTCGATTGACGCATAAACCGAAGTCCCCTATTTGAGTCACTTGCTGTTTGCGCAGGGGACTCGGTGAGCGCGTCTAACCGTGTTGTTGCTCGCGGCTCCTCAATGCTTATTCCTCTTGCTGTCAAAATTAAGATTTTTTCAAATAGAAAGAATTTCAATTATTTGAATTAATCCTATTGCAGAAGCAAATTATTTTGCATTAGGAATAATTCAAGGAAAGCAGAGGATTAATTTATTTTATCCTGTTTAAATATGTTTTTATTTTCAGGAAAAGTTACTTTGTGACAAAACATTTTAAAAATGATTTTAATACATTTTATATGGAATTTAAATATTGAATCAATTGAGGGGGCACATGCAATAATTCGTTAGGTTCTCGACTTGAAGTCCCCTGGTTCAGGCTGAGAGCGGCTGTGCAGTATAGAGTCTGCGCATTCGTACTACCGAGTTATTGCATATTCACCCTGAATTTTGAAACTGAATTCATTTAAAAATAACTTGAATCAAACTTTTATTAAATGTATTCTACAAAACATAATATAAGTTATTTCTTTTACTCTTTTTTGGAATTAGTGAAAATAAAGTGACTTAATCTGAATTAACACTTTTCTACTAAGTCAAAAACGAAAAGTCTTTTACCGTGTGAAATAGTAAAGATTTACTAATTTTTAGTAGTAAGATTATAATTTAGTTAATCAATTGATTCTTATTGAAATAAACAAATTTTAACTATTTCAATTAGTATAGTTATTTATTAATTAAATTAGTAGTTTTTCATTAAAAATTACTAAATCTTTATTATTTCAATCAGTAAACGACTTTTCGTTATTGAATTAGTAGAAAATTATTAATTCAGATTTAGTAAGTAACATTAATTAATTAACGATTTTTTTATAAATTTTTTATTCTTAATATATTTTTATCATTTTAATTAATCAATTTTTTAAATTTATTTATAACATTGTTTTCATAATTAATTATTCATTTAGTATAATTTACTAATTTATTTTTGTAATTTTTTTTACTAAACGTACTCTTAGTTACAAATGAGTAATTTTTGAATAAAACTCATTATTTTTGTTATATTACTATAAGACTATTTTCGACTGTTTGCTAATTAAAAAAAGAGTGAAACTGAATTTTTCTGTTTTTGAATGGAATATTAATCTTTTTATTGTTTACAAAATATTGCTTTATTACACACATGTAGAAATACATACATTATGAATAACCCAAGCAAAACTTACAAAAATACTTTTTTACAATGGATCGGAGATGAAAATTGAATTAAAAATGTTTGAATCAAACAAAGTTTTAACTACTAAAATTGTCTAAAATTTTTAGAATGCAAGTAAAATCCTTTTGATTCAAACATTATAGATAGAAACAATCAAGTATTATTTCTAAACATACAATTGTTTGAGTTTAAATTATCATTATTATTATGCAGTATAATAATAATTACAATATAATTTATACTAAATACTAAAATAAGTCTGTTTAAAAATGAATTAACATTGAGAAAATTGTTTATAGAAAAAATCTTTATGGTAGTATAAATTGAAATTTATATATATGTCATCATTGAACTCATTGTCAGTAGAATTTTGATTTTGATTTCTTTATTTTGTAGGTATATAAAATATAGTAATGATTAAAAAGGTTAATTTTATCCTTTTTAAAAACTTGTCTATTTTATAAAGCTTATTGTTAAAAATTTATTTAAACAATAACTTTTATACTTATTGGAAGGATTAGAAACCATTTCATTTACTTCTCAAATCAAACAAAAACTATTTGGAAAATTCACTTTGATTGTATTAGTTAATTCTGAATTAAATATTCAATTTATTAATATTTGTTTCAATTGAAGTGAATTTTTTATAATGTTCTTGCTGAATTTAAGAATTAAAGAAATTTATTTTCAAATCAAGTTATTGGTTAAATCGTTTTTCTTAAAAATGCTTTTAAATATCATGCAAAATGACAAAATTTGGATGAACTTAAAATGTATCTTATTAATTATTATACTCTATACACAAAATAAATTGATACAAATTATAATCTTTCTGATACATTATAACATTAAATTATTTTTGTTAGTGAATGACAATCTTCCTAATGTGGAAAAATTTACTAAGATAAGTTATCTAATTATTATTTAATTAATAGAAAATGTATTAATAATATGCCACTATTACTTTAATTAATTAATTTGAGTTATGGCTTAAAACCCCAATTTAAACTAAGAATAAGAGTTGAATCGTATATTTATTTTAATTTGACTTATTTAATTAAATAAAAAATATAAACATAATCTTATATCAAATTTTATCTCCATTTTATTTTTAAGAGACATTTCGATAGCAACTTTGCCATGCCTTTGAGTCTAAAAATTACGAAAAGCTTTTTTGCAAAATCGAGTTTAAAAATAAATTCAATAAATTCTTTTATAATTTTTGGGATTTATTTCAAAAATCGATTTTATAAACAGTTTTTCGTCACGTTTAGTCTGAATCGAATGGCAAGGTTGTTATCCAAACTTTTCTTTAAAGAATAAAAAGGAGAGTTTATTTAATCCAGAATTATTCATGTGTTTTTTATTTAAATATGTAATTGGATGAACTTGAACTTTACAAATATTCATTTAATTAGTTACAATACTTTTCTCAATGTAAAATCATAATTAACTTTAAAAAAACTATTTATCTTAAATCTAATTTATGAAGAATCTGAGTAGCGAGTTTTGAAATATTATATACACATGTAACATGAAATTTAAAATTAATAAAGATAATGCATTCATGTGGTTCTATAACAGTGAAGCAATTTTATTCAATACACGGACGTTTACTTGAATTAAATACACGGAGAGAAATTGACAAGAAAAGGTCCTGTGCTTTTACGGGAAAACGGATGCAAGATTCATTCCTTAGAATTTTAGGGTGCTTTCCATGAAAAATTAACGAATTTTCCACCAATTTTTTCTTGAAAGCACCGTAAAATCCTAAAGAATGAATCTATCATCCGTTTTCCTGTAAAAGCAGAGGAATTTTTCCTGTAAATTTCTCTCCTTGTACATTATTTCATTGCAAATAGAACCAAATCATTCATTTTTAGTATACTCTTTAAATTTGAATCAGTACTCTTTAAATCTGAATTAGTAATTTTCTATACTAATTCATAAGTTAAAAGTTCAATAGTTAATTTCTATCTAAAGCGGAGCAAACTAATTCAATTTTACTGATAATCAGAAATATTTTACTGAAAATTAGTAGAAAGTTTTACTTTACAGTAAAATTTTATTGTTTATGAGTAGAATTTAGCCAATTGAGTTATCAGTTCTGTTTTAGCTGTAACAATTTTCTTACTGTAAAATAATTTTCTACTGATTTCGATTTAGAGAGAAATTTGAAATATTACTTTAAGATACCTTTGATTACATTCAGAAAAATCAGAGATTTCTTTTTAATTTATTCGTGTTGAGATCAGCCAGTTTAGAATTCTTTGTAGAATTTATTGTCGAATTTGTGGTTGTGGGTGATGTGGGTACTCTATTCGTGGCTGAACTCCTTCATTCGTGAATATTGTCTGCAAAAGATTGTTTAATTAGTTTCTTTTTTTTCAAACATTATTTTCTTTAGGTTTTACTTATCTAAAAATTTAACAAAGTATATTTTATTTTATATACCAATATTTCTACGTTTAAAGAATATTTTAATTATTAATCAAAAATGCGTATTAACCAGAATTTCTACAAAAAGTGAATTTGTTGTTTGTAAATATTTTTAATCCCAATAAACAAAAAATATCGTAAATGCATAGTGTAAAGTACTTACGTGAGGAGGAAATATAGTGTGGCCATAATTGTGGTTGTTGGTAAAATTTCCTTGTTTGGCAGCTTGAGATGCATTATCCTGAATTCCACTATTTGAAAAATTATTTAACATTTGGTACTGGTATGCATTATTTGGATTTGCAGATTGACTTACGTTTGTCTGGAAATTCCCATTAGAATTAGGTTGATATCCATAATTTGAACTATTATTCTGATTTAAAAACGGAATTCCATTTTGTTGAAATTTTGATTGATTTACAGATTGAATCCAATTGTTTGGAGAGTTTCCTTGACTGGTAGGTGGAAATATTGATTGCTGTTGATTGTTCTGCATTCCATTAGTTAATGGACTACCTTGGTAGGCTGCTTGAAATCCACCTTGTTGAGAATAAGTTTGTTGATTAGTCTGAATTCCATTATTTAGAGAACTACCTTGATTTGAGGGTATAAGTCCACTTTGTTGCATAAATTGTTGATTACCTAGATTATTCGTAGATTGCAATCCGTTAGTTTGAATTCCATTATTTAGAGAACTACCTTGATTTGAGGATAGAAATCCACTTTGTTGCATAAATTGTTGACTACCTTGATTATTCGTAGATTGAAATCCATTTGGCCGAATCCCATTATTATTAGATTGTAATCCATTTTGTTGAATAGCTTGCATTCCATTCAGAGAAGTACCTTGATTGGCGAGTGAAAATCCACCTTGTTGGGGTGGAAGTTGATTATTGAAGATTCCATTGTTACTGCTGACTTGATAACCACCTTGTTGCAACATTTGTGGTTTTATTTGAAATGCATTATTTATAGAAATACCTTGGTTGGTTGCAGGAAATCCACCTTGTTGAGGCAGTTGTTGATTGTTTTGAATTCCATTATTATTATTATTACTTAGTAGAAACCCACATTCTTGGAGAAGTTGTTGAAGAGCCAGAATTTTATTATGGTTACAGGGTTGAATTCCACTTTGTTGAGATTGTGATTGAGTACTGCAAATCCCGTTATTGCCAACTGGTTGAATTCCACATTCTATTAAAAGTTGTTGAATAGTTTGAACTCCATTATTGTTAGCAGGTTGTAATCCACATAATTGAACAAGTTGTTGAAGGGTTAGCATTTCATTATTGTTACTGGACTGAATTATACTTGGTTGAGATGGCTGTTGAATTTGAGGCTGTTGAATTTGAGGCTGTTGAAATTGAAGCTGTGGAATTTGAGGCTGTTGAATTTGGGGCTGTTGAAATTGAAGCTGTTGAATTTGCGGCTGTTGAAATTGAAGCTGTTGAATTTGAGGCTTTTGAATTTGGGGCTGTTGAAATTGAAGCTGTTGAATTTGAGGCTGTTCAATTTGCGGCTGTTGAAATTGAAGCTGTTGAATATTCGAAATTCTATTGTTGTTCTTGAGTTGTAAAATACATTCTTGAAGGAGCTGCTGAACTACTTGAATTTCATTTTTGTTGCCTGATTGAGATCCACTTTGTTGATTGCCGGAAACTCCATTATTATTGGTTACTTGAAATCCGAAATCTTGTAGAACTTGCTGACAATTTTGATTTTCATTGGTTTGCATTGCTTGAAGTAAACAGTTTAAGAAAATTTTTTTATTAATTGTTTTTTTATTAGAAGTTTCTTGACAATTCGATTGAAATTCTCCTGTCGGGACACAATTCTGAAGGATTCCTCGTAATATTTCATTATTTTGATTTAATTCCGGTTGGACATTTGGACTTTGCAAAGATGAAAATTTGAAATTTTTAATAATTTCTTGCTGAATAGGTTGTATTTGTGGATTTACTTGCTGAAATTGAAGTTGATTTATTGGTTCATTATGAATACATTCGATTAATAAGTTTTGAAGTTGAGTCAATGGAACTTGGTCTATTTTTAATTTCTGAGAACTTTCCAAAGGTGATTCTGGAATTAAGTAATTTACGTTCAATGTCCGTAAATTTTGTTCAAGATTTGGTTGTGGATTCTGTCGTAATATTTGCATTTCTTGTTGAGGTAATTCCTCAGATTGTTGAATTTTACAATCATCTAAATTATTTGAAGTTACCTCTATGCAAATGATTTCAGAAGGTGTCGCATGCTTCTTTTTACGATCAAGTAACTTTGATTCAGAATCGTCTTCCATTAGTTGCTCTTTGATGGTTTTAGTCTTCTTCGGGTTCAAATCCTTTCTGACAGTATTTTGTTCTTCCATCTTGGATTCATTGATTGGGCCAGAAAGTTTCTTGATAATTTCGGTAGATTCTTGGTTTTTTAGTTTTAAAGAAGAATCTTTTTGAATATCATTTATAACAGGAATTGATTGAGTCAGAATAAATTGCAAAATTAAACAAAGTGATACAATAGTCTTCATACTTGGAATTCGTGTGCGAACTCTTTAGAATCGTGAAAAGAACTGAATACTAAAAAGTCATAAGTTTATGTTTAATAAAGAAATCATCACACTAAAATTTGCTGAATGCGTTGGGTTTCACAATTCTCAAATCGATTGGTATTACATACTTTGCTACGCAACTGACCCCCTTTTTTTTAATTTCATCATTTTTTGTATTCAAGAATTTGTAATTAAATGGATTATTTATTAATTATAATATGTTTATTAGTACAAATATTGAATAAAAAACAATCGTACTATTTTTTATTCTCATCAATAATGAGAAAATATTAAAAAGGTCCGATTTCTGACTTGTGCCAATTTTTTAAATGAAATATGTATATGTATACATATTTATAGTTTCATTTAATGAAGTGCATTTATCGAAACAAAATTTTATTTAAATTATTTTAAGATGATGCATATAACTAGGTATTTTTCGTATAATTTGTGAAAAGTTAACTTTGTATATATATATGCTTACGTATTTTTGTGAGCTGATTACGAATATGGTGTTGAAAATTGGCTCAAATTGTATTATCATGGTGAAAACCATTAAAACCCCATTTAAGACATGGTTTTTTGCTTTTAACTTGAAAGGAACGTAAAATTTTGAAAAATATTTGGATAAATCTTGTAGATTTTGAAAATATTTATTTTATCAAGTATACATTATTTCATAAAAATGGAAAAAGACTGTTTTAGTTTTAATTTTTAAAGGTAAAACTTTAAAAAGGCGATAAAAATTAGGTTTTTTTACACTTTTTTCCAAAAATATTCAAAAATGTCAATACGCAATTGTATTTGCCCAGAAAATTTGTACGATTAGCTAGGGCTACATTCCACTTTTGAAGTTACTCAACTCCCTCATAGTATCTTGTTCTTTAATTAATTAAAAATGAATTTGGCATTTTTTAGGCATCACATACATACCCTGAATATTGTTCCTTGAATTGATCAGCTGGGCTACAAATTGACTTCGCAAAATACTATTATTTATTAAAATTAATGCAAGGAAACTGTTTTTTCAAGGTTTTTTATGGTTTTTATTATAAAAATTATGTAGTTCATAATTTCGACCACAACTTTCGTAATTATTGCTTAAAATTACATAATAGTTAAAGATAATGTATAGTTTCAATGATCACCATGTTGTCATAATTGAAGTATTGGTAATTTCTATACGGTGTTCAACTGCCTTTTACGGTTTTTCTGAAAATTATAAATAAGTATTTTTTCAAGATCTGCAAGTTTTATCTAAAATACTTTTAAAAATTTTACGTTTCTTTCAAATTAAATGCAAAGAACCATATTCTAAGGATTATTATGATTTTTAACGTGATAATTTGGGAGTAATTTGGGCCAATTCTTAATACCATATTCGTAATCAGGTAATCCAAATACGTAAGTATACCAAGTTTTAAAAAAATTAGAGGTAACATGCTTTCGGAACTTTATCCTTCAATTCATTTTTAATATTAATAAATTATTATCAAAATAGAAAAACATTTTTATTCATTAACATTCAATTTCTTGTTGGACAAATTCTGAATTGATTAATATTTTATTTCTATCTGTATGTTAAGGTTTACTCTTATTTTTTTGCTTGAATTATAAATAATTTGTTAATTTAAATATATGATGTTCATACAATGACGTAAAACAAATAATGTAAATTAAGTTTCTGTCCCGATTACGGTATAGTTACAAATTTTACCATGATTTTTTAGTCAATAAACTGTTAAAATTAAACAACAGTTTTTTGTATTTAAAGAAAATGTTAATTAATCTTACATTTTTAAATTTTGTTTCTTTATAACGTTTAGGTAATGTGAAAATTGTAAAATTATTTTACTAATAAGAGTGGATTACAAATGTTCTATAAAAAAAGAATATTTATATCATTGCGTTATTTTTCAATAATTGTGGGTAAATAAATTGCAACATTAGTACATAATTTGCCTTTTTTTTAAAAAAATATTCTGCTTTGTATTTGCACAATTTATTTTAGGATTAAATTAGGTTACATAAAAACACAAATTCAGCACAAGTGACAAGTGTTAGTTTTGAAGGCATCCTTCAACATACTTGCAACATGTGATGATCAATTTACAAATATTATTCAAGACTTGACCAATTGATGTTTAGTATTTGTTATCTGCATCATTACTTTATTTTCTTTTATTATCAAAAAAGAAAAAAGAGTAAATAAATTTAGAAAATTACATTAGTGGGTTAATTGTATTGAAAATAAATGCAATTATTCAGTTTTGCTTGGTATACGCATTATTTGATGAATAAGGCCATCATTTTTCTTAATTGTCTCTTTTGCTGGTTCTTCTGTATCAACTTGCTTAACTTCCTTCTTCATTCTTCCCAATTTTTCTTCTTCTACATTCAATACTTCAACTTTTTTTTCCTCTGCAGATCGTTTGCCTTTAACATTTTCAATACTCGTATCCTCATCAAAATGTTTCTGTTGCTCTCGTCGACTTATGCCCCAACTATCTTTATCATCATTTTCTTCATCAACTTCATCAGCTGTTTGTTCTTCTGCACGTGAATTGTGACGTTTGTCGTGCATTTTATTTAATTTTTTGCTAGAACCCCGTGAGGACTGTCTCGAAGAACTTTTGTAACAATCTTCATTCGGACAATCAAAATCATAATCCCCTATTTCATCAGCAGCTGGATAGGGTAGGCCTCCATAATAGGGATATCCGTCTCCATAAGGATAATCGTAAGCTAATTGAGACTTTCCGTAACCTTAGAAAAAAATTTATTTTATAAATAATTAAATTATTAAATTAAAATATTAATATAGAAATAAAATTCAATAATTTATGCATCCTTATTGTTATATGTAATAAAACAAAACTATTTTATTGTGTACCTCCAAGTGATCTACCATATTGTGGATTGGGAAAGGAAGTCACTCTTGAAGCATCAGCATTTGCCAAAGGCATTTGTTGTATACCAGCTTGATGAAAATAATTGGGTACTAGACCTCTTTTCATTCCTTGAGCTGAAGAACTCCAATGAGCTGGTTGATTACCACGATAAATTTCCGCATTTCTCATCATACTGGGTTGCCTAGGTTTTCTAAAACAAAGTTTGCGTGATAATTACACTATACTGTGCGCTAAAGCTTCTATTTTGTACAAAGTACATATATAGTACGTAAAAAGTGCTTTTAGCGCTCTACTCTCTAAATCTGAATCAACAAAATTCGCTGATTCACCCAGCCCAGATTGCATAGCTTCTAATCAGCGGATTTTCGCTGATTCAGATTTAGAAAGTGCACAAGATAAACTTTCTGTTGTTTTTGATGCATGTGATTTTTTTGCCTGTTACCGCCCATAAAGACTTTCTGTTGTTTTTGATGCATTGGAATTCTGCAGGCATATGCCATGGAAAACAACAGTTTGTTTTTTCTGTGTGAGTCTGGGGTGCGTAAAAAGTTGAGTTTTTATCACACAGTAGTATAAGAAAATTATGTAAGCAACACACTACAAAAACTGGTGTCTTGTTGGTGTCTTACCGGAAGACGTTTAGACATTTTCAAATGTCTTAAACATTGAATGTCTTACATTATAAGACACCGAGCGCATTTAGAGAAAACTCTGATCTATTTGTGCTTTTGTTTCGCTTTTGTGGCCGAAGTCACATGGTTTCCTTAAAAATGCGCCCTTATTGCGTATAAATAACTATAACGAAATTATTAAAATTAAATGTAGAGGTTATTTATAAATTATGCTGATTTGGAAAAAAATACTTTAGATTTTATTCGTTTTATTCTCTGTGAAAGATTTTTGAAAATAATCAATTTTATTCCATTTATCGTTAAGTTTCCCGAGAAGTTTCCTATGATTTTTTAACTCTCTCCAATTGTTTCTTATAAGAATTAAAATTTGTGCATTACGATCATCAATGAGGACTATATAACATGTGTATATTAAAAATGACTTCATTAACTGAAATTGGAGTATATTTGTCCTTGAAGTTTACTCCACATTGAAAGAAATTAATAACTCATTTTGCAAAAATGTGTTATAACTTGAGGAAAAAGTGCCAAATAGAGAATTTGTATATCCATATAAATAGTTTCAAACTGTTAAACACAAATATGAACAAATATTTTAAGTTCTGTAAATGATTCTAAAATTTCTTTTGTTTTTTGATATGATAATTTCATTTTTTCGTACTTTTTCCAAAATACTTTTGCATTATTTATTAATTATTTTGTTTGCAATGCAAGAAAGGTAAAATCCCATTTTGATGATTATAAGGACAATCTTTTTTATTGAAGGAACGTAATAAACTATTGATTTAGTTACTTTTTTAAATTAGCTTTTGACATTATACTTACGGTGAATATTCAAATTGATCTCCTGCTTCATCACAAGATGGTAAATTGTATCCAACGGGTGCATAGTAATTCTGAGGCAATCCACTGCAATAAATTGCATTGGCAATTAAACTAACCAACAAGAACATCATGTTCACTGACATGTATCTTCGTTTAAAATTCAGGAAATGACATTTTCAGTCCCTTTTATTAACTCATCTTGGCAATAATTATTTTATAATCATAATGTCAATTTCCGTAAAAATATTTACATTGCATAATAATATTAAAGATGAATTGTAATTATTTTAAGAAATCATTTAAGGACAGGAAGAGGAAGATAATATGTTGTTTAATATTTCGCTTTGTATTATAATTCTTTTGTATATATTACATTCTCATGAAATGTGAAGCAACTAAATAAATTACTTTTTATTTCTTAAACAAAGTTTGAAACATTTTCGTAATAATTTGAAACATCATTTGTTAATCACGATATTATGATTTACAGATTATAAATTTTGAGAAAAAAAAACATAACTGTCACAAGTATAATTAATGTCAAATTTATCAATCAGTTTTAAAATATGCAAATGACCAATATCTTTATAATGCGGAAATTTTATTTTCAATTTGTCTTATATTTTGAATTTTGTGTCAAATTTTGTGAATTTTGTGAAAAAATGTAAAAAATTTTATAAGATAGTTTTAAAAAAGTTTTATGTTTCTAGTCATATAAAAATTTGAAATAAAAAAGATTCTCTTAAAATTTTAAATAAGCGTTCTCGAAAATATACAAAATTTTAAATAATTTTTTAAACAAAATTTGGAATATTAAAAGGAAATTACAAAACTAATTTTTTAAGAGGTTGGAAAAGTGTGTGGCGATGAAACAAACCCTTATATGTAGTTTTTTTTATTATTTCATCATTCGTTGATCCAATGTTGGTAGTTTTTATTTTTCATTTGGCATATACAGCTGTGAAATTCGTTAAATTTATAAAAGTCGCCATTTTTACATGGTTGCAAATCTGGCAATTTTAATAGATAAATTAATAAACAAATTGAAAGAGTATCAGGTAAATTGCAATAAAATTGCAAATGTTTGTTTAACATAATTTAAAATGCAATTCTGAAAATGATGTGACTAAAATGATGCAATTGCATTTTTTGCATTGTGAAATGTATGACTTACTTTTTATGCAATACATATTGCATTATTAAAGTTACAATATTTTTTCGTAATATATTTGTTTTATGTTATGTTTTACTTTATATAAGATATATATTTTTTAAAAAATTTAAGAAAATTTAATTTAAGAAAATTATTTTTAAAATAATTTTAATAATAATTTAAATAATAAAATTAAAATTATATTTACAACTAGAAATTTTAAAGGAAAATTTGTTGAACTCTTTGGTTGTAAAATTTTTGTTAAAAAGAACATACCTAATTTGTACAAAAAATTTAAATTGAAAACAAAAATTATTATATTATAATCTTGATTGTAATACATAGCTCATAAAACGTTGTCTAATTTGTGTCATGTTAAAGATTAAATACTAAATATTCTATTTTTTACAATCAGTTGTTTACAAGCTTTATAACCTTTAAGACAAATGACCAAAAAATTATAGAGCTTACTTTTAAAAATGAACGTAATCCATATAGGCATTCCCGAGATTCACATTGAGAAAGAATATGTAATTATTGCTTTTCACATGCAAAATAAATCAAATGTTTTTTTAACATTTTTCTGACAACCATAAAGTTGAAATATTTATCTTTTAAAATCACTTCTTACAAAGATAATTTGATTTTTTGTCTCAGAAAAAACTTTATTTAAATATTGTTAGCTGACACTTTTCTTAAAAAAGCGAAAAAGTAAAATTACCTTAAAACTGAATCATTAAAAATGAATGAGATTTTAGAGTGACCCTTCTTTATGATTTCTAAAATTCATTGGAAATCAATCAATCTTTGACTGATTGTGGGGCACTAAATTTCCAGTTATTTTTCACTGATTCTATTTTAGAAAGTACATTAGAAAATCTAATAAAAACTGTTAATAGTCTGATAAAGTTGCAGTATGGTAAAGTTTTGGTGGTAACAGTATTATGATACATTGAGAAAAAATAAATTGGCTAAGAGTAGTGCGGTGCTTCTGGAGATTTACGTTATATAGTTTCAAATGCATTTATTTCTCATTGCACTTTCATAGTGTCACAATGTAAAAAAAGAGAGTTAAAAATTAACTCCCCAGGGGATTCTATAAAAGTCGCACTCTTTGGGAGTTAAAGAAAAAGGAGTTGACATAACTTGATAAAAATCGTATTTAAGAAACAGCATTTGATTTATTTAGTTAAATTTTATGTTTAGTGTGATTAAAATATATCAATTAACTGAATTAACGGAAAGTTATTTTTGACAGTTTGAAGTTAAGTTAACTTAACTCCCTTTTCGAGTTGATAATTAACTCCAAAAATTTAACTCCCAACTCCCCGTCAATTCATTAACTCCCCGAATTTTTTACAGTGCATAGTTAGGGGTCATCCACATATTACGTGATACAAATTTCGGGTAATTTGGACCCTCTCCCCCCTATCGTGATACTTTTTCTATTGTTTTAATATTAATTTATAATGGAGCGTGATACTTTGTCTAACCCCCTCCCCCTCATGGATATCACGTAATATGTGGATGACCTCTTAGGGTTTAATTCTAAAAAATTTAAATTCAACAGAAGATTTTTAAAATTTAAAAGGTATCTGAAATTATTACTTGGAAATTTTATCTAACTCGTTTCATATTTATTACTCTAAGGTTTTTGGACTTATGGAATTCGAATCTGCAAATTGAATATCAAAATTAAAAATGTCAGATCTAATGTGATGTAATTTAAAATTTTTATATTCATTTCTCAAATTCGGATTCATTGATTCCAAAATCATAAGCTGTCATTTTTGCGCGTAATTGGATAAATTCACTAACTCACTATATCACCTAAGTTATTAAGTAATTTTCACCTAACTAGTTCAATTTAACTTTTTCGGTATATTTTACTCAAATGTTAAGTAGATTTCACTTGCGAATTTTCTCGGCGCATTATCTTTTAATTTGAGTATTTTCTTTTAAAAATGCATTTTTTCTGTATTTAATATATTTATGGATAATTCAAATTACATATATTTTTTCACATAATGTAGAACATGTTGGTCAATGTTGAGCACTGTTTAATAAAGTTAAAGAATGCCTTAAGAACAAGAGCTTCATTTTAAGTTGATTTACCCGGACAAAATAAGTACAAAAAAATTTCCTTGACAGTGCTCGACTTTCGGACATGGGCACAAATTTGCAAAAATTCCAAATAATCTACGTGACAAAAATTGAAATTTACTCGAATAATTAGAAGAAAAGTCAATGAATTATTCCAGTATACTATGTACTATAATAATTTATTGTATTTTTTTTTATTTTTTCGATTTTGTTGTACCTAAAACAACAATCTTATAAATTTTTTAATTTAAATAAAAAGATAACTCAAAATTTTGTTTTGAGTTACATATAGAAAAATTGTTGGATATAATTCACCCAATTTTTTATTCTCCGTAATTTTATCCAATATAAATTAGTTACAGCATCCAATCAATTTCATGTTTCGCTTATGCGTCTGATAATATTATTAATTATTTTTGTTCGGACACGTAATTGCTGAAGAAATCAAAACAATACATCCCTGTGTGTGCATGTTTGGTGTTCAATAAATTGCAAAACAAATAATATGTTTCTTATACTTTTCGCTGTCAGCAAAATTGGAATTCTTTTTAAACCAATCCATTTTCAATGTAAAAATCAGTTCCACGTACATCTCCATTGTGTTTGGTTCTCTTTTTGGAGAAGTCATGAAATTAATCATTCTAACTTTCCTAATTTTGGGACTGACATCCATCCAGTCGTCTCCAGTGACAAAGAAGGTCGCAAAAAGAACAGCAATAGAAAGCTCAAAAGCCGACAATTTCTCGAAAGCTGTAACTTTGAAGGAAAGCTCTTTAAAGTTTGAGAACATCAAGCCTTTAATACCTAAAGTTTTAGAACCTGCTTCAAACAAAAATGAAGATTTCAATAAATCCAAGATTGTGAAGAGGAACGATTTAAATCCAGCAGACATATCTGATAATAATAGTTTGAATCGTGAAAAGAAATCATGCCAATCATTTCTTACTGAAACAAAACCAAGCAAAATCTGTTTAGAAGTAGACTGTGGACCAAGTGAAACGATATTATGTCAAGATGATCCAAAAGTGGTTTATGTACCTGTACCACAACCAGCAGTAATTCCAGCATCTTCGCCACCTCCACCACCTCCTACACCACCAGTTCCATCGGTAATTTATGTTCCACAACCTGTCCAAGCACCTCTTCCTCCACCTTCCCCGCCCCCTCCTTCACCCCCTCCACCACAACCAGCTTCAATAATAACACCTCCTCCAACACAAGTGGTTATGGTACCACAACCTGTGCAACAACCTCCGATGCAACCTACGATGCAACTTCCACCACAACAAGCACCACAACCGCAAGTAGTTTTTGTACGAACACCGCCACCACCTCCACAACCACAATTTATTTATGTTTCACCTCCGGCTCCAGCACCATCTCCTCCTCAATCTCAAATTACTTGTGAAAATACTCCCATTATAATAAACCAAAAACAGTGCCGTATAACGCAAATACCTGCACAATCATCACAAGTACCACAATCACCAAAGCAGTTTCAATACATTGAATCTTCTCCATTTTCATTACAAAGTGTGTCTAATCAACAAATTCCGAATGCACAAACTTTAGAAATTTCACCATGGAAGCTTACATCTGGTCAACCTTCCCTTTCTTCGCTCTCTTCAATGCCATCGCATCCTTCAACGCCATCCCTTTCTTCATTCTCTTCAACGCCTTTCCTTTCTTCATCGCCATCCCTTTCTTCATCGCCTTTCCTTTCTTCATCGCCATCCCTTTCTTCATCGCCATCCCTTTCTTTATCGCCATCCCTTTCTTCATCGCCATCCCTTTCTTCATCGCCATTTCTTTCTTCAATACCTTCAAATCCATCCTTTCCTTCACACTCTTCAATACCATCCTTTTCTTCACACTCTTCGCCATCTCTTTCTTCAATTTCATCCCTTTCTCCATTATATAGTACATCCCCAATTATGCAACCTTCGTCAAACAACATACAGACAATTCAAAGCATGCTACAACCTCAAACTTCATCAATTTCTGGTATATCTCCATCAGTGAAAATTATACAGTCGAACCTTCTACCCTCTACTTCTTTTGAAGTTAGACCTATTCAAATTCAACCACAGAGTTCTTGGACATCTTCAAACTCTGGAAATCTTAACGGTTGTGGACAAAATGTTTATACAAGTGGATCGAGTGGCTGTAGTATTCATTCCGGCTCTAATTTACTTTCAAGTCAACCTTCTGGATTACAATTAATCAAAAATAAATTATCCGGTTTACTTGGTCAATGTTCCTGTTCCTCAAATACAGATTCTTCCTCACCAGTAAGTACAATTTACTGTGTTTATTATCTGTCTTATTTATTATTATTATCTATGTTATTATCTGTTTACCATCTATATAGATAATCCCTATTTTCTCAATTAATTCAAAAAAGAATGCTATAGATTATTAATCAATTTTTGCTTAATCAGTTGTATCAAATTTTATTGAATTTTTAATAATTTCATTTTTCTGTTATATCCATATTAATCTTTAGTTTTGTTAACAGCTCTTTTCATCATGGGGTGGCCTCACTGCACCAGGAACCAGAATTATCCGCGGACCAGGATGTATTAGTGCCGATGAACCAGTACCTGATTCATCTAGCAATGATAATGCACAGCCTCTTGGTGTCAACGATAACAATCAAAATCCCGTTAAGAAAGAAACCTTCAATAATTAAATTATTTATTGCAATTTTGTTGGGCTTTGTTTTAAAATTTGTAAATATTGTTTTAAATATCGTTTCAAATATCGTTTCGATCCACGCTATTAAAGTTTAAACAAAACTGATTATAATTTAGTGTTTTCGTTGTCTACCTATTTCTACAATTTTAATAAATTACTTTAAAATGTTACCACAAGAATTTTTTTTAACGCCTGTAGAATGTTTTCGCTCCTTACATATAAACATGTCTAAACACTCTGTAAACTTTTCATCTGTTTTTTGTTATTAAATTGTGTTTTTTTTATTAAAAATTAAACACATTTTGTTTAATTAAAACTTGTTAAATTTTCTATACAAAATTTATAAACCTATTAAGTTTTCGACTCAATTTTTTATAGAAAGTTTTAAAAATTAGTTTCACACTAAACAAAATAGTTGGCAGTTGCAACAAACCAGTTAGCAGTTACTGCACACTTGTTGGTTGTCACTGCTATTTTATTAACAGTGAATATAAATTTGGCTGGTAAACTCCAGTTAACAATTGTAACTATTTAAGTTTTTAAATAAAGTTTTATAAAATGAGCCAAAAAAGTTATATAGTTTTGAACTGAAATATTTTATCGATTTAAATATTTTTTATGATAAAAAATATGCACTGAGAAAATCTTTTATTTGTCACATATGTTAATTTAATATTCCAATATTGCTGTTTTTTCGTAAAAGTTGAAAAATTATTTGTCACATATGTTAATTTAATATTCCAATATTGCTGTTTTTTCGTAAAAGTTGAAAAATTAAATTAATGAAAAGGAAAAAAAAAAAGAACAAAACGTATTTAAATTCATTCACAAACATTGTTTTATTTGCTTAACATATAGGGGTTGAATTAGCGTCACTAATTGTACGACTTAGAGAACAACATATTTACATATCTTCGTGACAAATGTACAAATGTATTCACTACTGGCAAGAAAGGAATTATTTCCTTTCCCTCAAGTTTTTCATTAAACTTGAGATTACATTTATTTCAATTTGAAATAAAAAAAAGTTTAAACCCTCTGTAATAACTACACCAGTTTTTATCTATGACAAAATAGCCAGTAGTTGTCATACATACAAAATTCGATGATATCAATTGTCGAATAATGAAGTGGCACTTTTTTACATTTCTTTTCTTTTTCATAACAAACGGTATAAACCTCATATTTCTAGACATATGAAATTACGCAAACAATGTCTGCTTCAAATTTATTTCATTTAAATAAAAATATTTACGAAGAATAGAAAAATCGTAAGACTCTACGATTTTTTGACTAATTGAACCAACGATTGAGTATGACTAAATCGACACTTATTTTTATACGATGGAATTCTTGAAACTATGATTTTTATTTTATTTTCATTATTTTTTGAAAAACAATTTAGAAAAATTAACCATAAATATACTTTTATTGGACTGGGAGAAAATAATCTACTTTTACAATAATTTATACAAGATTTAGGATCAAAATAAATAAATTCGTATACATGCAAATAATACTTTTAGACGAACAATTTTTTCTATCAATTTTAGAAACAATTTGACTTAAAGGTTTTATTTGGGCGATTTTTCCAAACAGTGAGTATACTCATCAAAAGTTCACTTGAAAAAATTAACATTTTAACTATACCTATAAAAATAAAAAACATTTCCACAATTTTTTTATATAATTATATATATATAAAAAGTGAATAATTCGTTAGAATTATTTTTCTCAAACTTTTGTCGATCTTTTACGCACAATCGCTTTTTCTTGACTATATCAAAGATCCGATAGCAAGAACGTGAGTTTTTGACAATTATTAAAATGCATCAAGTATAAGTTGCAAATTTAAATATATAATTAATTATATATTTAATAATATCTTTTTAATTGTATAAACAATTTCTAAATGCAGTATAAGTTTGTTCTATTATGTACATTTTTACATAGATTTTTTAAATATTTTATTATAAATAAGAAAGAGACATATTTCTTTCTTTGAAACGACATTTATACATATATAATCTCAAAAATGAAAACGAGATTCTGTAAAAATGAAAGTAGATCCTTTGGTATTTCTTGAGAATGAAAAAGTGTTTTTTTCTTTTAAACGCATTAGGTTTGTCTTTTCTAAAAGCAAAATTTGTACTTTGTTTTTTGAAAAAATAGGTGCTATTCTTTTTGAAAACAAAATTCACACGTTCTTGTTTTCGGTTCAATGTCATTGGAAGAACTTAAAGCTAGGTATTTCATCATTGAAATCAGACATTCTCAATTCGCAAAAATTCATCCAAGAAACGGAGAATTGAAACTTGAATTCAAAATACATTCAAATTCAAATGCTTTCAAATTATTACTAAATTTAAAAAGCTTTCGAGAATCAAGCACCAAAATGTGAATGCATTTAAAACTCTTTTGTTTCCCTTCTTTTTCCATAATTGAAAAAATTAAACGAAAGCTGGAACAAAAGTTTTGATTAAAATTGAATTTTATTTTTAAACTTAAGCTTGATTCGATTTAAATAAAATTATTTGGAATTAAGAGACGTCTGATTAAAAAGATGGAGTAACGCAGTTTGAAGCGTGGAATTCTCTTGGAGAAATCAGTCTTGAGAATAATAATGATTGGGCTCTGGAACGAGCTGGTCGTGCGATGATCTTCCAGAGGATTTGACGGGCCTCATGAGCCAAGGATGTCGAAGAAGATCTTGTGAATCGGGTCTCTCTGTAGGATCCCTCCTCAAAAGGGCACGAACCAAACATCGTGCCCTGGAACTGAGGCCCTCCGGTACCGTAAATTGGGCTCTGGAGATCTTGGCAAAAAGGGACGCGTGCTCGGCTCCATTAAAAGGGTAACGACCAACTAGCATCGTAAAGAGAAGAACCCCTAACGACCATATGTCGGCTGCCTTTCCGGAATAAGCTTGTCCTGAACACAGAACTTCCGGCGCCACGTAAGCCGGACATCCGCGACGATCCGTCAACATGTCGTCCGAATCCTCCACGATCACTGCATCCTCAAAACTTTCCAGTCGAATTTGTGTTCTAAAATTAAAGACAAACATTATTATTTATTCCAGCACAGAAATAGATATTATTAGAGATTAAGTTACCAAGCAGACTTTTTTATACAGTGAAAATTAAATTAAATTAAATTTGAATTTTCAATTAATTCACCTACATTAAATTAAATGTTTATTCTTTATTAATTCAATGGATTAATTCCTAGGTGAAAAGATTCATCAGAAACGATTCTGACAAAAAATTCACATCTACTGAAATGCACGGGAAAAAATTTCTGGTAAAGCTCATTCATTAGATAAAACAAAAATTTTTACCAAATTTTTCCTTCCGTGTATACAAAATGTATAATGTTTTCGTCGAAATAGTTTCCAAAGATTTTTTAAGCTTGTTTATTCCAACGAACAAAAATTGGAATTAAATGACAAGATATATGTATTTTGTCTGTTAATATTTGAAATTGCGATTAGTATGAAAATTTGTTTAGATCACTTGAAGTTAAGATTGATTAAAATCGGCATAAATTACAATTTCAGTTAATTAAAATCAAAATCAATTTGAATTAATCGAAATTATAAAATTTCAATTTTAATTGATTGAGATTAGGATTAATTGAAACTTTTTCTAATTGGACATTTAATCTTCTTTAAAAATTGTATTTTAATACACAGAAAAATCAAAATGTTCGTTTTTAATGCATCATCTGTTAAATTCCAAGATAAATTGGAATTTTACAGGTCTGTGGAAAATTCAAATTTGCCTGTAAAAATTCAAGTTCATCTTGAAATTTAACATTTTGTTTTTCCTGTGTATCTGCAAAGCTACTTGCAAAACATTGCAACGAGTTGCAATCTTAACAAAAAACTAACGGATGCAAGAGATTTACACAAAATTGCAATAGATTGCAAGATTGCGTCAGGATTTGATAAAATTGTGTGCAAGTTGCATTTGCTTGCAAGAGATTGCACAAAATTGCATAAAGCCACTTTTAACCTCTGAAATATTTTTCTAATTGAACATATTAAATATGTTTTCTTTAGTTTCGGTGACTTAAAAACCAGGTTAAAAGAAAATTAGCTCATTAGTGATCAGTTCAAAAAACGAAGTATTCTTGATCGGTAATTAATATTTCATATAATACCATGATTTATACAAATTAAAGAAAAAATAATTCGTCTACTGAAATTAAATTATTGCCAATCACTTTTATAGATACTTATTTAGTTGAATTAAATATTAACGTCAACGAATATAATAATTAAGTATAAACAATACAAATTTTTTTAGTTTTACCCAGAAATTCTTAAAAAGCATTAAGTACCTTGAATATATATTTTTTATAATTAAGGAAAAAGTGAATTGTGCTACCTATTGTCCTAATCATGGCCTTGATCTAATTTTCTATCAACCTGAGAGACCTACTTATCGTCATGACTTATTGATCAGTACGAGGTCATGTTCACACGAAACAATATAAATATTTTATGAAACTTCGAAAATTTAAATAAAAATACAATAGTTGTTTTGTCGGATTTCAAATATAATTGAAATTCTAAAGAGATCGTTTAATGTGCTCTGAATTATTTTTCTGAAATATTAAATTACAATATTGTGTTGAAAGATTTTCTCATTATTGAAACTTACTTTAGTTTCTTAATAATTTTAATGCAAACGGAAATAATTGTTAAAAATTAACAAATATAGATAATTGACAATTATATGAATAGGAAACAGAATATAAAGGATGTTTTTTTAAGTTTGGTCAATATATATATTATCTTCTTTGAATACAAGAATCTCCCTATGAAATACATCCTTCGGCTGTTGTTCAAGTAATGGGCCTAATTTGAGCCTGATTCTCTAAGATAATGAGTTGGAAAGTCGACACACGTGCTTCAAGTGTGTACTATCTGTTCATTCGAGAAGAAGCGGGACAGTAAAGTATTTAATTTAGCAAGAGCATCGCGATTGAGACACCACCGTCATAAACCGTTGCATTGGTAAATCTGCCGCTCGCAACGAAAAGGCAACGAAATCTCTGACGAAAGACATCAAGAGTGTTTAACAGGGCCGAGCCCATTTGGGTATTTTTAATAAAACCGTTTTTCAATCGTCCTCTTCTAAGACCAAAAAAGTCGCTTGCAATTTCGTTTAATTAAAATTTCATTTATCACAATTTAGTTTTCTTTGATTTGTTGAAATTAAAGAAGTTTTTGAGTGGTTTACTTTGGCCACTTTTAGATTAATTGTACTCTTTATTATTTAAATTATTAAAAACATGAAATAAAAATTGGTACACAAACGAGGATTGTCTTTAAAAATCTAGAGAAATATTTTTAATTCTTCAAAGTACCTTTAAGTTGATATATAATTATAGTTGTAAATTATACTCTAATTTGGTTTCATATGTGTTAATTAGAAAATATTTTCTAAATTGTTTGTGATCTACTTTGCGGCCCTGATATTCACACTTGCTTTAGTATGTCGATCAACCTGCAAACGCGGAAGTTCCAATCGCGCAAAACACGTAATACTTTAGGTAATACTCTCTTTATCGATATTTTTGTTTTACTCGTATAGAAAATATTTTTTATACTTTGTTAATTTTTATCCAATTAATTTCAATTAATATATTCTTTTATTTACAGAAAATATTTGAATAATTTTATGTCGGAAATATAATAGGTATTTATTATAATAAATAGAATTATGTAATTATTGGTATTGACCAAAAGAAAGTGGATAAAAGTAATTTTATCAAAATAAGAATTTAGTTTTTAATTCTGCTCACGAGTTAAAAAGAATTTTGAAAACGTGGTCCATGTTTTTCTTAAAAATATATATTGCATAAACTTGAGTTGTTCTTAATTAAAATGGTGATCATTAATTCTGAATTCGAATATCTTAATTTAGAACTAGAAGAAGGGTCTGTATAATTAGAACCAAATTTCTCAATCTACTATTTTGAAATACCAATTTTGATATATATAAGCCTAAATCTTAAAAGTTTTCTCTTAACATCCGCTTTAAAAAGCAGGTGCTTGAACTCCATAGAACGGAAATCTTTTCTGATGAGAATTATATTCAGATTTTGATACTTTTTAGAAACCATAGATCTTCTCCAGTCTTTTCAATTTTAAAGAATCAAAGTAAATTTAAAAAAAGAAATGATGTTCTTTGTGGAAAATATAAGTCTTTAGGGAACGTGTTGCAAAATTCCGCATGAAAGTGTGTAAATATGAGGATAAAAATGAGATAGAGAAAGAAAGAGAGAGTCTGAGCTAATATTCACTGAGGTTGCTTTCTTCGCCAACTTTCACCCAGAGGCATCGACACAAGCCTTGGGTTCAAGAACCCCGGAGATGAGGACATATTCTATCATGGATCTCGTTTGGGATTTGATTGCGAAAGACATGAATGACCGAAAACTTGTATAGGCTTCTTTACAAATGTCTTGTAGATATATTAGTTTGATGGACGACATCCTCAATTAACTTTATTAGTGTTCTCAACCTTTTTCAAGATCATCAGAATATATAAATGAATTACAAACGATGTTGATTATTTTTCGCTAGCTTTCAGCTTTTTATGTTGATCATACATTGTTTCACCTTCATATTGATTGTATCTTTTTGTTGATGCTACTTCTTTGTCATTTTATTGCTTCTATCTTTTTGTTCATTATGACTATTGTTGGTTTTACGTTTCTTTAGTTTGGTTCTATATCGATCTCCATCCTTTTGGTTTTGGTTTGAATCCAAATTGCAAATTTTGCAGCATTGATATTTTGCTGAGTTGGAATTTCAAAATTTGATAATCTGTATAGAATATCTTGTGTATTCTTTTTAAGAAAAAACTTGTTTGGTTCAGTGTTTTTTTAGTTTCTGTGAAGGTGTCGCAAGTATGACCTTAGGAAATTACCAGACACCTACTTATGTATACTTTATTATATCCGGTTCGACGGACAATGCCATGTAATCTTTCATGTAGCATCTAACCAATGTTCTTAGTCGTGTTAACTGACGTGGAGATTAGGAGGCAATCGGAGGCTTTGCGAAATTCTGAGAGGTTCAATGACCTCACCGGAATTACCTTGTCTTGGACAGAAATTTACAAATTTATTATACAACGATTGAAGAGACTTAATTTTTATTCTTTATACAGAGTAATTCTTGTTTCATTTGTTCATTTTAAATGTGTTCATGTTTTATTCACTTCATTCACGTCCCGATGTTTTTCGCACTTTTTTAATATCCTGATGCTTTCAGATAAACTATCATCGTTCAATTGTAAAAGAATCGCGATTGCTTGAAAATTAATTAGAATAATTGTATCGTTTACGTGGATATAATAATATAGCATTATATCGAGAAATAAACACTGTATCAAAGTGAATGTTAATTAAATCAACTTTGACTTTAATGGCATAGATGATAATTTCTCAAGAGAAAGATGAAGTCATATGAGATGCAAGGGATTGATAAAAACTCACAATTATTGTGGCAAGAGACTACTAATTCTGCTACTGATTAGAGATAAGTAACAGATAATTACTTTTACTTCTAGATTTCTCAGTAGTGTCAATAGAAGACCTACGTTACCTGTTTTAAATCAACATTCATAATGCCAATATTCTTTATCAATCCTGACATTCCAAGATATCTATATTTTAAACGCGAGATGCTCTGTGAAATAAAACTTCATCTCCCAGGGTTATATCAGTAAATAAAATGTAATTTTGTATCACTTATATAAGAAGTAACTTTTGACCTATCTCCCGGTTTTGTTGATGCTTTTCGCAACTTCACACTGGACAAAGTGTGTTTTCAAACGCTCCGAGAGGTCTGGCTGATAAAAAGCCATCAATAATAAACATTCTTTTCAATATGCATCTAGGAAATTGAGTTATTGCGGCAATTCACCATTTCAGTTTGGCTAATAATTATTTTTATCGTTTTAATTAATTGCTGATTAATCCTTTCCGTCACGCGTTTATCTCGTGAATGAATCTTTATCAGGTATCCTATTTTAGAGAATTTCAGAATCTTGGATTATAATTTTTCAGATAAAAACTGTAAATCGCATTATTTATCAGGCTTAGAATTTGTAAAGATATTTCAACTATTTGCTAATTTGAACTATATTTTGTAAATAAAATAATTAACTTTTGAACAAAAGTAATTTAATGTAAAACTATGTGTAAATATAGGGTTAAAGTGAGTTTAATATTTGATTTTTCTTCTTTTTTATTAGATCAAGTATTAGATAAAGATTCTTCTCTTGCGATATTTTTGCTCTTTCCTCATTAAGAATTATGTAGATTCTGATTATGTATTCAGTGGCCTTTTGATTCCTTTACTTATATATCTTATTTTAGATTGGATTGAAGGTCTTAGGTTTGGAATTTGCGAAAGGATCTGGGATCCTTCGATTTTTGTCCTTCGGATCCCTCGAAATCAATGTAGGTGAAACCAAGTGGGTGAGACGTGAGGAGGCTGAACCAAGCATACGTTTCCTAATTATACGAGCGTTTCAAAACCCCAGCCGATGAACCAATATGCTTTTCTGGCTTGCAACATCCCCTTTTCTCTCCTTCTCCATCATTCCCTCGAATAACTAAGTCTCCTTCTCTCCTTTTCATCTCTCTCATTCCCTTCATCTCGTGCATCTATCCTCTCGTTTCAATCACACGAGCTCTCAACTCTCAAGCAACAGGAATGCGAGTGTAAGACACGATTGGCCAACCAGACAAGCAGGCCGGACTCACGACACACACCCGTTTTACCAAGGTGGCAAAATCTTGTGTGGACTTGCCTCTTGTTGGTCCAGATCATTGATTTTCCCTTCCTCAACTTTCTGCATTGCTTACATGTATTCTTGGTTCTATAAAAATACTCCAAATTCAGCTTTTTTTATTTTATATAAATTGTCACACGGCGACGACGTGCTTTGATTTGAAAATTACGAGCAACTGGTTACTTAAATTATGAGCAATTCTCGATTTAAAATTAAAGCAACTTGTGATGAAGAAATAGGAAGCTATATTTTTAAAAAATCGTGAAATTCTAAGTGTGTTGAAAATTAGAATGCTACGAACGAAATATTTTTAACTCGAGAGTAGAGGAAAATGGCGAATAAATGCTTGCAGAGGAGGTTCAAATACCTTAGACTTGGAAATACCGTCAAGATAAATGGTTCTCCGAAATTAAACAAGCTTTGAATGTCAAATTTATTCCTCTTTATAACACGAGGAAATAGATTCCGTTTCTTCTTTAAGTTTGAAATTATTCCACGTTGAATTATGACACTTGTATGACGTCAATAACAAGTTAATTAGTCTTGCGTTAAAAATTGATCAACTCCGAGAATATGTGTTTATCAATAATAAATACTTGCTGTACATTCCAAACTTTCTAGCACCCATTCCATACAGTAATTTCTGTCAACAACCCTGATTGTAAATTCATTTAATTGCTTGAAAATTTACCGCCTTATCAGCATTTAAATCAATTACAATTTACGTTTATCCAAAATACAATCGTTTACAACTCGTTGATCTAAATTTCAATTCTATTGATCCAAATTTCAAACTATTGTAAGACTTCTATTGTTTCGAACTTAAATCGATTTTAACTTGAATTTTAAACGTTCATAACTTCAGTGATTCAAATTTTAATGGACTATGGCTATTATTTGTGGAAATTTAGCTTGATTGTGACTTTTATTGATCTACATTTTTGTGAAATTTGCAATAATTGAAAATGTCTTACCGTGATTCATCGGCGAAGACAAATTTCCTAAGTTTAAGATCCCTGAGAACGACTCCTCTTTTGTGGCACTTTGCTACAGCCCTGGCGGCTTGACGGAAAAGTCGCCGAGCCTCCGGTTCCCGTAGCCTTCTACGCGCCCTCACGTAGGCGTGTAGGTCGCCGTGGTGACCCTCGAGGAGAAGGTATCGTCGACCTCCGGGTGAATCCACCATGCTTACCATTCCGCTTGCGGCTCCAGTGCCTTCCAGGCACAGGTGGGCTTGTAAAAGATTTGCACGTGCCTTGTCTCCTGGTACCAATGCCTAAAATATAATTACAAAATTAACTTTACTCTTTCTTCTGAATTATACTCGCTGAATAACTTTATAATGGTCTAATAAAAGATACGAACAATTCAAAGGATGATTGATTAATTATTTATTAAAAAAATTGTTTGATTTGGATAAGCAGAAGATCTTTTGTTAAACGAAATTTTGATTATGGTTATTATTAATCCAATAATGCGTCAACATTTTTTTAAAAAACATGGTAATTTTCTTTAGGTGCGTTCTCACCTTGAACTTAATTAAATCGAAAGTTTATTGGCACCTAATTTTTATCAAGTTTAGAAGCAATTTTATACGTTTTACAATATATGTAATAAGCTTTATTTAAACAAGTGTTGGTTAGTAAATTTAACTTTTAACCAACTGTAATACAATCAGAAAATAAATAGAAATTACAGTTTCTTAAAGATGTAATTTAAAAATTAAAAATCTTTAGTCTTTTTTTTTAAATAGAATAATTTTAATAATTCCGAGTGGAAATTTATCTGTTTTTGTATCTTTCCCTCGAAATCTGAGTTAGTTTGTTGGAATTAAAGAATAAATCGATTAAATTATCAATAGATTCATTTCCTGTGGAAAATACACCACCCGGTGCTCAAGGTCATTAAAAACATCCGGTTGATGATGATAGGCTTTTCATTTAAAAGAAAAGTAGCATTGGATCGTTGATTAAATTGGTAACGACTCATGACTTGCTATTCTCGTGTAATTGGTAATTAGGCTTTGCTAATTAATTAAAATAAATGAACAACAATGTTCTTATATGTATAATATGAGATAAAGTGGCAGCACTTGGTGCAAACAAGCCGTCTTCTTAATGAAACTTTAGAAAGTTTATGACCCATTGTTTTCCTCGTTTCGGGATTCTGTCATCACTTATCATCTTAGCAACAATGTTTCTTCATGAACGATTAAAAAATACATGTACTATCAGTTTATGTGCCATTCACCGTTAAAATTCCCAACATTACTGAACTTTGGTTAAAAAAATATGATTTTAATTAAAATTATCTAACTTAAATTATCTATCTAATTCTTAGTTTAGTATACTATTGTTATTTATTCTTTATATTAAACTTATAGTAAATTTTAATCAAATGCAAATACAAATGGAAACTTTTTTGAACTGTATATTTCATTAACAATGACATTTACTGTGACAATGTAACATGCTTTTTAAATAGTAATAAATGTTAATTTTCTTTTTTGTTAAGAATGATATTTCAATGTTGAATATTTCTCGTATCTCTTGGTTAAAATTTTTTGTAAAATGTTTCGTAAAGTGACATAAGTATATCATCAGACATCAGCAAACTAAGATAAGTAATCGAAATCGAAGCGGCTGATTTTGAAACTCCATCATATTCAGTCGCAGAGTTTCAGTGTCGAAATCCCGAGACTACTTGCTATTTCGAAACTTTACAATTACGTACGATGTAAATTTAATAAAGGTCTAGATATGTTTTGCGAAATTAAACTATTAATTAAACATTTGCATTTGATTTAAGCAGTTTAAACTAGGAAATCATTGTTTTGTTTTTTGGCAATGCAAACTTTTGTATTCTCAAATATGTATTCTATTGGTCCTGATTTATAGTTGATTTTTTAAATATTTTTGTATTAGTGATTAATAACTAATTTTTTAAGTTGGTACATTATTAGTTTATTTTAATGATTTTGTCGTAATAAATTAATTATACTATTCATATTTGCCACTTCAAAGTCAAGGTCAAATTTTCTAAACGAAACGAAAGTTTGTTCAACCCGTTATTATATGCTCATGATTTTAATTTTATTTAACACATAGTTTAAAAAATTTTACATTTACGTAATTATTAACAACTAAGTAAAAATTACATACTTTTATTTAATTTTCATTTGAATTCTTTATTTCGAAATATAAAATATTAGTTACCTGTAATCATTAAAAAAATAGTTGTATTTGAACAAAACGTTTTTTTAGCATAATGATTTACATTATAAAGTTACAATACTATATTTGCTATTTGTTATTAAATTATATTAATCGAATCTACACCTAACACATTAAATTATATATTGAAGAATATTGGTATTATTGCGTTTGCATCTGGTTTTTCATAAATCGATTTTTTTTTTAAATAATTTTTTTATCAGATTAGGTTGCTTTCATTAAATGGTAAATTAAATGGTTTAAACTGATGGTACGGTTATGAATAACTGATAGGTACATATTTCATACACATACATGTTACAATTACATACACATAGGATATGCAATAATAAGAAGAGGTGCAGCTTCATATTAATGATGTAAGAATTTCATTGTATAGCACTTTGATTGTATAATGCTGCTATAGAAACGTTGCAACTTGAGTAAAGTACTTCCGTAAAAAGTACACTTTACACAATTAAGTCTACATAGTTTATTAATAAAAAAAAGGCAAGCAGTAATTCATAAATTACATTCTACGATATACTCATCATATTTACTCCATAGAATCATTAAAAGTTTACTTTATAAATGCATAACTAATAGGATTAATTATCTAAAAGTGTTGAAATAATTAATGGAAAATCCACATATCATAAAGTATTCACATTAAACAATATGATTTATAATTGTGAGAAAAATACGAATATTTTTTACAGTTCTAAATTTAAAAACCAGTATTATTAATTTCTAGTAAATAATTATTAAAATGATAATTCATTATTTAAAAAAATAAATCTATATTATACAATTAATTATTAAAATAATAATAATGTAACTTTTATGTTTTGGTTTAATTTTGTGTAATAATGTCAATTTTTATTAGATAATTTCCTCATCAAATTATTTAATAAATTGAATACTTTGCTTCTCATTATTTGCCACGTCTTCTTAGTTGTATTGCCATATTTATTTTCTGCAGTTATAGGTACCATTTAATTTATTAATGTTGTTCAAAAGTACATCAAAACTTCAGATTTTTCAATATATAGATTACGTGACTAAAACGATGACTCAGATATGATAGAATCCCTTACCCCTCTGTCTGAATCATTCTGACGTGTCGCTTAAACCTATAGTGCATAAGGGCTTACATTTTTCAAGCTATTTACTTGTCTTCTCTGCGCTTCTTTTATGTGATAAAAAATGCGATAAATATGTGGTGAAAACATTTTTCACATACTGATATCTCGAGAAAAACATTCTTTCTCCTTTATATCGCTTTTCAAACTGGATAAATTTTTACTAAACAGTAAACGGAGTTTAGCGTTTATTATTATTTCAAAAATATTGCTTTTTTAATTAAATTCAATTGTTTATTCCAACAATGTTTATTGTTTACTCAAATGAGTTTCAAATGAGATCAAATGTTAATACAGCTCAAATTAAATTGTGATCATTTGGTTTAGCTCAGGTATATTTCAATTATTATTTAACAAATGTTGATGTGAAAAAAGTCTTTTAGCAATATAATAACATATAATATGTGTATAATTTTTGCAATTTACTATTTATGTAAGGAACTTTCTGATTGCTTATATAAATGTTACAAAAAAAATATATAAAATTACGTAGAAAATACATTTTAATAAATTAAGAATTGGGGTTTTATGGAACATATATTATTTAATTTGAATTGATATTAGGGTTAAACTTGATGGAAAAAAGCTTCTTTAAACGCTCTATTATTTCTTCAATAGCGACATCCTGTTCCTTTGAAAGCGAATCAAGGTTCGAGATCATCTTCCGGTGAATTTACTCTAGCGGCTATTTTTAAAATATTCGAGTGAAACCCAGATTTAAAGAGTTTCTCAATTCACTGACTCTGTTTGTAATAATTTTTTGCTCTAATAACAAACGCATTTTTCAAGTAATGCTTTCTTCACTGGAATTTTCTTAAAACATAATTTTCTTGTTGCATTAATTTGAATAGCAATTTATATTCGAAATAGTTTTACCCCCTTTTTTAAACTAATATTACATTCAAAGGTGATTTTTGCAAAGTGTGCCATGTCTCGAGGAAAACATTGCCTTGAGTGGTCTTGAATCTTGACAGATTCTTGCGAAATTGAACCTTGGGTCGAATCTTGAAGTACATTTCTTAAGAAATAAATGTGGAACACTGTTTTCTTCATTTTCAAATGGAGAATCGCGATTCTATTTTTATGTTTCACATGGTTATTTTAATCTTTGATTCTGACAGCGAACATTGTTAATCGTTTGTGATAGCAAAAATGTATAAATAACATTTTTCTTGATTATTTAAGGAAATTGTTATCAAAATTTCTGTGCATCAGAATGGATCGTGTAAAAATTATATTTTTTCAATTACATCAAAGTTGTCGTGTGTTTTTGTTTTACAGTTGATAACTTTACTATAAGTATTTTGTTATATTTCTTTATTCGAGAGATATTTTTCTTTCATACAAATTGCAACAAAACCAATGGATTAATTCATATTCTTTTAAAAGAATGTCAACAATATAAATGCTTGAAACTTTATACAAAATATGCATTTTCTATTATTCTATTAAGCTATAAAATTAACCAAAAGTTCTTACATTTTTCTTTTGTTTTATAAAATAATAATTTGATTTACCGTACAATCTTAAAACCTGGAGAAACTTCTCTAAGTGTACTAGAAAGATCTAGATTTCTTTTGAGAAAGTTTTAACTTTCAGACTCCATTATTCAAGAAACTTGCATTTTTTACAGTAAATTAGCATTTTTGCAAACGTTTCTCACAACCTTGAAAAAGAAGTGCCTTTACTCAAATTATAAGAAAAACACCCAAAGTTTAATGCAGGAGTTTTAATACAAATGTACATATTTTGACAAGTATAAATTCGCCATCAATCATTATCGTGACATATATATTTAAATATAGTTATTTTAACGTGACAAATTAGATTAAATCTATAGTAGGATCAATGATTCGTGTATAAAACTGGATAAATGAAAAAACTGCGTAAAGTATATTATGTTGAAACTGACCTTAGCAACAAGGTGTTGACCAGTTTTCACATCCACACACCGATAGAGAGTGCTACCTTCGGCTGGACCAAGTAGAAGAAACCGATCTCCAAGGATTGTAGGTCCTTGATGGGCAGTCTTAACTGATTCACAGCTGGAGAAGGCATCCGGTGAAACCGGCGCCTCTTCATTTTTCTTGGACTGCTGTAGTTGCACGTCCTGATAATTTCTAACCAGAAATTTTCCAGTATTTGTTTGAGTCACATGGAGATGCCTATTCACAGCCACTCTCATATTGCGCGAACTAATATAAGGTTCACGTCAACACAAACACACCACTTACACTTTTTCGTTTCACAACCTTTTTTTTCTATATAGCTATGACTAAAAAGCTAGTATAGACTAACACCACATCAAGCGGTGTATTTGAAATTCACTTCTAAATCGCTTATTCTTGATTCCCAGCTAGTTATAAAACACGAACACTTGGGTGGTTAAAAATAACAGCTTAACATGTAGATGATGGAGATTTGTGGCCAATGCCGAATTTGTTGATTGATTTGCAAATGTGGCTTTTGTGCGCTTATGTGGAATCTCAATGGAATCCTTGGACGGAAGGAGATCTTCGAAAGATGACTGACCGTTGGATGTCGACTCAGACGAATGAATAGGTCCTGAAACAACCAAGATATTTGTCCTTAGTTCAATGAGTAAAGTGATTGGTCATAGACATTAGTCATTAAAAAGTAATAATCTATTTACACCAGGGTTTTCGTAAATTATTGGTCATTACTTATAGTCATTGCTTATAGTCAGTATAGTCATTACTTCCGTCCCAGCAGCAGGGGGTTCTAATCCCACCATACCATATTTTAATCAACTTGCTCCCACCCACAAACTTTAAAGGGTGTTGTTGGTGTTAAGCTACTCAACTTATCTGTTATTCTAAGACGGAAGTATAATTATGTTTCTTGTAATTTTTTTTTGTTTTTAATGTAAATTCCATAACTTAAAGTTTCAAAATTTATTGAAATCGGCTTTAACTTTTACAAAGCACTTTTTATGTTTAGGTAATGCCAAATGGATTGTTAAAGTCACAAGTATCACACGAAATGTTATGAAAGTTCGTTACAGAATACAAAATTATGATACTTTTGTCATAAATTCATAAAGTATGTCTTAAGATTATGAAATTATGACATGAAATGTAGAAATTATGTTTAATGTTTTAGAAATTTGTTATAGATTTAGAAAATATACGCAATCGCAGCTGTTTTGTCTGTTAACTTGTCTGCTTTAAATGTTCCAAGTGTCAACCGCACTTTTTATTGCATTCCTATCATTTGAATTCAATTAGGAAAATAGTTTTATCGTACATCAAGTGTCAATTTCGAATATTTTACTATTGTCCACTGGCTGTCCATTAATTTATTAAAAATAAATATAAAAAAGGTTTTATTGTTGACAAGGATAAAAATAAGCAAATGAAAATGTTGTTTTAAAATTACGTTTTTACTGGTCTATTATTTATTGCATTTTTTCTGTATTTAAAGAAAGCATGACAACTTCAGTGTCGCAGATACATATAGAAGCTAACTTCATTTCTTCTTTGAAATGGTTTCAACAAATATTTCAACGAAGATATAATTTTTTTTTATAAATTACACTTATTTAAAATTGCACATTATTAATGAGAAAATTATGTATTATATCCGGCTTTTTATTGGCATTCGCTAAGTTACCTAAAATTAGAGTAAGTTTGTTCAACCGATAAACGCTGAACTTTCGAGAGGAAATGATAATTCCTGAACTCTAATCTTTTTCAAAAACAGTCTGATGAAACATTATTAAATGTTTGACTTTTTCTCTGATACGGAAAAACGTGATTCAATTTAGATGATAATTTAGTGCCACGTCTCTAGTTTTCAAATTAAAATAAAGAACGTAAATTAATATTATTTTATCTATTTTGAAGATTTATTTCGTCAATAGATATTATTATTATTATTATTATTATTATTCATGTTAGCAATAATAATAATAAAATAATAATTCATCATTTTCATTAAACATAGAGAAATAGTGAAAATCATATTCTACGTACTTTGCATATCTCGCAACACGTTATTAAAACTTTCTCTGAAAAGTTACTGTCATTTTCTGTAAAAAAAAGTTTCTCCAACTCTATATTTAGTGTGATTCTTATTACAGCAGATTAAACTAAATTTAAGCAAGATGCTAAAATAGTCCCGTGTCATCTTGATTACGTGCAGTTGCGAAACAGGGAGCATTGCACGAAAACAAGGGTGGTTGAAAATTAGTAAGCACGCAGTATTTCTAAATCAAAGTGTCAATAAAGAAGCACATATATATATTTATAAATTTGCATGTATCTTTCTTGACAAGAAACTTGGCATCGATAAAATTGAAGGTTTAACATTATTTCTCTAGTACATACTTCGTCATCGATTCGCACTGAAGTAATCGACCTTGGTCGTCTCAGAGGCTAAGCGCAGAAATTATTTCTAACGAAACTTCCAGTTGAGAGAAAAAAAAAGTCGATTGTATTAAAATATTCGTTTGTTGAGGCGACGAATCACCGACAATTTCAAAAGCCAGTCTTTCGACACTGAGCGCTCGCATTCTTACACAATTTATTCCGGAGGAGATTCGTTAAGGTCATGGGTACGACTGTTAGGTACCCGCAAATATTGTGTTAGTTTTAATTCAAAATGATCGTTACGTGTTATTTAAGTAGCAAATAATTTCTTATATATATTATCACAGAAGTTAGGTTCTTTAAAGATATTTTTAATTTTGTACTCATTTCTTCCATCCTTAATTATTTCAGTTCTTCTGAAGTCAATTTCTGTCAGTTCTTCTGTAATTATTCATTTTATTATAGAATGAATAATATTTTAACAGAGAATAATTAAAATTGTTTCTCTTGGAGCACTCATGTATCAGTAATTGACGAATAGTTGATTCGTTTAATTTGTCAGCTGTTTCGCAGTATTTTTTTATTTTTATTATCCCTCTATGTATACCCTTTCGGGTTTTTTAACATACTAACCCCGCAGCTGTTTCGCAGTAATTTATTCTTCAATTAATTGAAATTTGACGAAAGAAAAATTTTGAAAACAAAAATTTTATTCGAAGGCGTTTTAGAAATTCCTTTAAATTGCTAGTTTATAATTATTGCAAGTTGACAGTGTCAACAGGATGTTGTGCACTTGAGTTTTTCTAGCCTCGAAACGCATGATTATGCACATTTTGTTGCAATCGAGAACGTGTAAACGAGAGTATGTTAATCGCACATTATATCACTGTATTGTCTTGTAAATCACTTAAAACTGCATATTAATAATATAACTTCAAATATTAATTAATCATTTTCAATGCAGATGTTTGAAATTTTTTAAACAATAGGTAAAAGTGACATTATCACTTGGGTGAATGTTTTCGTAGCATAAAACCACACAAAGTTAACCAAAAAATGACAATGTAGCTTACCTAAGTTTTTCTATAAGACTGTTGTATAACCGAATATTAAGTGAATTTTCCTTGTTACAAATTGGTCAGAAATTACATTGTAAGTAATTATCATTAGTGAAAAGTTTTTCGTAATTGATCTCTATAAAACGAGAGGAAAATTCCTTTTGCGAAAAGTTAATTGAGAAACTTGAAAAATAATTAAGAAAATGGGCTCTGTGCAATCCAAAGATTGCAAAGAATAGTGATTGCATCCCAACCTTAGGCAAGTTCCTATTAGTTATTTACCCGTAAATAATATTTTGCAATCAGTTATCCGAAACCAGTTTTCTCAAGTCATTTGTAATCGCTGACAATTGGAAATTTAGAAACAGGAAACATATGTATAATTGGAATTGAAAAAGCGTCTAAAGAACTAGTTTGTAGAACAAACATTAAAAATACTACTTTAAAGACGTTAATATTCCTTTAGTTGCACGACATCTAATCGCTCATTAATTGAATAATTAAAATTGGCAATAATGAGGAAGTAGAGTCATATTGAGCATTTGTGTTTTGAAGATTTTAGACACGTGAAGAAAGACTGTTGTTATAACTTGAAATTTTCCTTCCTGATATTCAATGTGTAATTGTGCAGTGAGAAAAGTAACGCAATTAAGTGCAATTTAATTCTCGGAAGAAGATTTGAAACATTGGTACATGAGTATGGTATAGAATACATTTGATTTGAAGTACTTAAAAATTTGTTGAAATTTCTCAAAATGAAATGAATAACGTTTCTTAGAAAGTTTGATTGAATGAAATGCCTCACTGAATGACGAAATAACATTCATTTCTTAACAGATAAGAAATATCCTTCGTTAAGGTCAAAATGCCGCTGTTTCGGTTATCATGCATGCATGTTGCGTGAAACTCAACTACATATCGTACAAATGTGACGCAATAATGCTAGGTAATTTAATAAAGCACAACTATGTTGTCCTTCCACATCTCTTATTTCAAATTTCACTTAAACTTGCATTCAGTTTCATTCGAATTTCATGTACGACATTGTGCAATATTTTTGAATTGCAGTGTGGCAATTGAACAATGTACAATGTAGTAATTGAATACTGTAAAATGAAGTAACAATGATATTAAGTGTTGCAGGTGAAAAATAAGTAATTGGATAATAATGATATACAATGTACTAATGGAAGTATATACAATGTAGAAAAAATAGTAGCCAATTCAGAAAAAGTAGTATACAATGTAGCATCAATAGGGCACTGTAAACACATCAGCTGACGTAATTATAACAAGTTATACTTGAACCAATATGTTTCTAAAGTTTGGAAGGTTCATTTGAACCAACTGTTTCTAAAGTTGGGAAGGTTCATTTGAACCAACTGTTTTCTTTTCGTTTAATTTTTTAAAAATATACTTTTGTAATGAAAATGGACAATTATTTTTCATCAATAATAACATAAAAGTTAAGAATTGTTTTGTAAAGTAATATTTTAGGACAAATCTGCATTTTTAAAATAGAAGAATAAAAATTTCGTTCATTTGAACGTTCGGAACTTTATTTGCATCTTGAACCATAGATGATGTGTGACAATAATATAACGTTTTAGTAACGAAATGCTCTGGGTTAATAAATTGTTTTTATTTCCAAAAATGTTTGCAAATTACACGTTCTTAGAACATATTTGTGTTGGTTAATAGATAATGTAATGGAGAAACTATATAATATATAATGTAGCAATTGGATGTTGGAGCAACAGTGATGTTTAATATGGCAATTGAATAATATACAATGAAGTAACAGTGATTAAATAATGTGTAATGAAACAAAAATGATATACAATGTAGCAATTGAATGATATGAAGGAAAGTAACAATGTAACGATTGAGAATGCATACAAAAAAGTAACGATTGAGGATGCATGCAAAAAAGTAACGATTGAGGATGCATACAAAAAAGTAACATTGATGTACAAAATTGTAACATTGATGTACAAAATTGTAACATTGACGTACAAAATTGTAACAATTGTATACAATATAATTATGATGATTGACATAATGGAGTAATAATGAAGCAATAATGATGTTCAATATATTAATTGAAAAATACATAATAGAATAATTATCTACTAATTGAAAAACACACATATCATTTGAATAATACAAATTTAGCAACTTATGATAAGCAATATTGCAGTAGTAAACCGAAAAAAACAACAAAAAACAAAACGAACAATTTAATGTGTTCCGAGTATAAAATCATTAGCTATTCAAAACAATTGAAAAGTTATTTCCTGATTTGAGTCACGTTTAAAGTGCTTACAATACAATGAGGTATGCTGAATGCTTTTGAAATTAATAATGAACATTTTTATCGTGAATTAATATAAGTATAATTAGTTGTAAAGTCACAGAAATTTTTTGGTGATTCATCGAACAGAAAAGCTTACCGTCTAAAAAGCAATTAACTGAAATATTTACAAACAATATTAAATTAATTACTTGATGCATATATACGTATACAGTATACATATATGATCAAGAGGATTGTTCTATACATTCATGTAAACAAATATCAATATATTGACAGTGTATGATGTGATCGATAGCCACTGTACTTTGCACTGAGCAACTACGACACTGAAGATGTCATCGGTAAAAATAAAATCCCCATTGTGATTTTGATTCAAGTAAAACAGTTTGTACTTTAAAATAAGAATTTACCTTTTAATTGCAAAACTAAAATTCTCGATTGTCAGTGATATCCAAGAAATCATTGTCGCCGATTGTTCCTGAACGGGGGTTGGTTTCTTCCAAAACGTTGTTCGCGACCGTTGATTTGGCGCGCGCGAATGATGTTTTTTTTCTTCTCACAATATTATTCCGCAAAACAGGATTCTCCTTTTGTAATTTTGATTGGTCACTTCTCAAACGATACACTTGACAAAATCGATAAGAGAAGAATTCTGAGTAGAGAAAAATGGAGCGGAAGAAAATGTAATATTCCGCGCAACGGACGGACCAACGTTGGGCCGACCTCCGCTCAGAAACAGCGGCGGCAGAAGAACAAGCAAACACGATCCGAGTACGCCATTGTGCAACCAACGACTGAAGTTACGTTTCGTAGACTATCTGCTCTTGGTGGTCGTTGGTTGAGCGCGTAGCGCCGCCAATTTCCCCCTCCTATTTTATGGTAGGGTGAACAAACAGCTGAGGTGCAAGGCACATTCAAGCTCTAAGGTTGTTTCAAAATGTTGCACATCATAGGGTAACTTTTATTCAAATATTTTCTATTTATTCATAATTTGCGAAATATCGAGAAATTAATAGAGAATGCTACGGAGAAAACTCGCAAGTAAAATTTATTTTATATTGTTAAATAAATTTTGCTTAAAAACACTTAATATTCACCAAATATTCAAGTAATTTTGGGTATTATGTTTTGAAAAATATGAAACTACATTATCTGCTCAATTATAGTTGGGTAAATTTCACTTGCAATTTTTCTCCGTGTAGGGAAATAAGCAATTTATAAACCATCTTCTTGGGTATAACCGTAATTTTAGAAATTGATCTCAAAACTATTAATATATTATAAAATACTTACACCAGTTTTTGCAGTAGAATTTTATAAATAAAAAATAAAATTGAATTATTAAAAATCGAACTTTTACGGATGAAACAGTATTTTAGTATAGTAAGTGTTTATAAATACTTAATGAACAGTTTAGAAATTTTTCATTGATTTTATTAAAATATACTCAACAGTTCTTTAATTGTCTACTTTAAATTTTTTAGAGCAATTCAGTATTTTAAGTCAATGAAAAATTATGCTTAAGTTCATTAAATTTTTGCCTCCATTTTTAATAAATTGTTGGACCATTTAAAAGCTAATAGACCATTTAAAATAACTATTAGTGGTAATTGGATGAATATTTGGATAACAAAAAGAAATTTTTGTAAAAAAGAAACTTCTCATACAGTAAAAGGAATTTATTGTTGAAATAAGCATTCAGTGTTTTTAAATTTTCTAAAAATTAGAACTACCTGTTTGTTAGAAACTTTGGTTTAAGCGGTGAATGAAGAAGTTTGCGCTTGCGCTATTCGCGGTCCAGAGTCGTCATTGCATAAAATGTATACGTGGGCACATTTTAGCATAGACACGCGTTTATATACACGTTAACTATGAATTAAAAACACGTGTATCTTAATGTATATATACTCACATTACTGTATTTCCACGTGGAAATTCAATAATATGTATCCTTGAATGGAAATATGATGTCATTTCACTCTGATTCCTTAATCAGAACTCAATGATTTTACGTTTGGATAGAACATATATATATACAATTTCCTCTATATATGCATATCTTCTAGTTACGTGACCTACAACACATATGTTCAGAATTTTGCTAAAACTTTAATGCAATTAAGTTTTTTTGATAAGCTTATCTATATTAAGATCAAAAAGAAAAAATTGAATGATAAATGAACTATTGCTCTTTGTTTTGAAATATTGCCGACATGGTCTTGCAATTCTTTATGATTTTATCATTAATATTAGATAATATAATATTTGAAGAATTATTTTATATTTCTTATGATGAGTGATTTTTTATAAGACAAATAAAGTACACATTAAAAAGAATTGATCATTTTTCTTTTGGAGTTTCGATATACATTGCCATTTCAACTCATTCAAATTTACGAGCTATGACTAAAATGAGTCTCTACAATTACAATTTGTTTCATTTTTATGTATAATATTTTCTTAAATTGAATTGAAATCAAACATGCATTTAGTTTTATTTATATATGCAATTTCTAATTGTTAAAGAAATTACCTTCAAGGGGTTACTTGATCCTATGTACTATCAAAAAAAAACCATTAATGGTTCTTTTTGATAGTACAGGATCTTAATAAAACTCTATATGTACTTAAAATATAGGGAGAGATGGGGAAATTTCTACAAGGGTTGTAACATTCTCTTGACAAAGATTTGCACTTAGTACGTATAGTTCAGAAAATTTATTATAATATGTATCTAATACTGTATTTGAAAACTTATACTGAATATGTGCAATCTTCTTTGTTTATGAACTAATGCTTTTAGTTCATAAAGAAACCACGGAGGAAACCTATATAGAATGCGTTTTTTCCGTTTTTAATATGTGTAACATCAAATATAATTTTTATGAAACAATCGCTTATTTTAATTGCGTTATTTGCACCGAGGTCTTGGGTTTTCTCTTACCACTAATTATCATGTATCTATTCAATGTTAGCGTATATAAATATGAAGTCACCTTATACCAAATGAGGATAAAATATCTCAAGAAATATATAGATGCCTGTAACTTTGATCATAAATTTTATGTCATATTCACAAAGAGTTAAAAAAATGTTCTTAACTTTTTATTTTGAGTGTTTATAGTTTTTGAATCACTTTCCTTCTGTTATTATACATTAATTAGCCTACAAATCACTTTTTTTGAAATAATATTATACTTCTTGCTCATAGAGGAAATTTCTTATTTATTTTTCAGTAGTGTTGAATTTTAAAAGTAAAATGTGATTCAGATCAAAATTGAATGATGAAATAGTAATATTGCTTGACTCACTTTTCCTGTTTAAACACAAGTAAATACTGAATTTGTCACGATCTGCGACGTTGATCAAATATAAGTTTGCATGCGTACGTGACAATTAGCATGTTTTGCTTAATTAAATTCTAATAATTGTCCTGTAATTTTGATTATATACGGAAATTAGTGTACTGAAGATGAATCAGAATTGAATTAAGTGCGAACACTTTGCGAAATTGATTAATTCTATTCCAAAAGATTTAATAATAAATTTAATTATCATTTTATAACTTGTCTTCTTTAGTCGGTTTAGAGAAAGTATTCTTTATTATTATGTGGATTTTATTTATTTATTTATTTATTTATGTGGAAAAGAAAGTAAATCAATGTTAGTGTACAGTTTTCAAAATTAATTAATCCTCAAGTGAATTTTGTTCAGTGGGATTTTTATTTTGTATATAAAAGAATGACAATTTCTTATACAAATTTTTTTCTTCCTTTTTTGTTGTAAACCTCACATCATTGCCGATTTTATTCGAGGGACTTTAAGAACTGGACGTGCAAGTTTTCATGGCCACTGATTTTTATTAATTTTTTAACGAAAACGTTGAAACGTGAATGAATCATTACACAAAATTTTATGCTATGTATTAAAATAGGCGTATAAAATGCACTAATAAGTTTTTTGTGTTTTTTAATACTTTTTTTTGTACCAAAACTATTTTCTTTATATTTTATAGAGTATAAAAAAGCAGAAATTTGATAGTTAATGGAAATGATGATTTCTTTATCTATATAGATATTTTAATCTCTTTCACATTTGTTCTTGTCCCTCGTATTCAAGGATAGAATTTGCATAGCTCGAGGCTTGTTTGCAAAATCTTCTCGTTCCCCAAATCCTAACTCAATGACAAAAAAATGTCACTTCATTGACAGATTTTAATGTTTTTACGCAAAATTAAAAACCTTTTTATTAAATTGCTATATGTAATTTTGCAATCATCTGATATCTCTCTTAATACTGCGTTCAAGGAAACAGAGTACGTACTAAAAAATTTGATTTCTAAGTAATCAAAGTTCGGTTTTCTCGTCCTTGAAAAGCGACTCTCGTAGATTACAAGGATACGTTATTACTCGATATTTTCTTCTATTTTTACAGGCAAATGCCCGTAGAATTGTAATATTTATCTTGGAATTTAATAGGTGATGCATTGAAAAATAACATTTTTATGAAGGTTTTTAAAGAATAGGTACCTATAGAAAATTTTGTGTACAAAGAATTTCTTTTTGTGTTTTCATTAAAATGATTTTTACATATTTTTTCATAAACTTATTTATCTACAAATTTTAGTTGCTACCTTACAATAGATTTATGTAACACTTGTGTCATATATCTCTTAGGGCGTAAGTGGATCAGCCTGTGTCCTCTCATACGCATATAAGTATAGTACATATTTGATTAGAACCAATGACCATTACAAACTAACTTGTATTTGTCTGTTATCATTCTACGATAACTTTGACACAAATAGAAACTAAAATGCGGAAGTCCTTCTTTCGCATAATCTTCTTCATTTGAAAATATCCACTTCCTGTGCCAGAATCCATAGATAAGTAGGAAATACGCGAACACCGGAAATTGTGGATTATAGCGATTAAAGGCTTTTGTCAGTGTTTTTAAGTCCTTTTTCTCTGTGTACTTTTATTAACTTTTCTCAAAATGATGCTAAAAAACGATATACATTAATGTCTGTTATTGACAGTTGCTTTTTTTATTGTCGATTAATTAATTTTAATTTACTTTGAAAAAAATCATCGCTTTGGCAAGTTTATTTGTATTTGCATGAAAAGTCAATTGTCCTTCAAAGTCTGCGGTAACGCAGAATTAATTAGGGAGTGATGAGGAAATCCTACGAAAAAAAGTCTATCTTGCGAAATATTCAAATGATTCTTGTGTATTATATACAGAATTTTTTACGTCAACGCACTTGAAGTTATTAGTATGGGGCTAAATTCTATATAAGAATAAATAAAATTTGAATAAGGAATAATTCTTTAGATGAGTTTTCATATTTGTGATTTAAACATATTGAATAATTAAAAATAATTTTAGACTTATCATTAAGCGAAAGATTATTGTTTTTTTAATAGTAAATTGACAATTTTAATTTCAATTTCCTAGAGATCTATAGAAATGTTAATAAAATTTTGAACCAGTTTTTCTGAGCGTGGAGAACAAACCTGCTTGGATTCTGGGTCGTGAAGAATTTCTGAATATTTGCTGAATAATTTTACATTTACATTCGAATTCTGCTTGTGAATTACACTTTATGTAAAGTTGGACATTTTGCTCTCTTATAGTTTTTCAATTTACTTTGCATTTTTTCCAAAAAGTGTAATATATTTTAATATTTTTTATTTGTAATTATTATGAGTATGACGTTCTCAATCAATTGTCTGATTTTAATTAATCTAAATGATTTTTCACATGTTTTTCGTTTCTGAGGAGGACAGCCGTGCTGCTGAAACGTAAAGAATTGTGTTTTTATTTTTTAAATTGACTCGGAGTGATCGTTAAATTCTGTTATATATGTAATATATTTTATTATAAAATTTACATACTTTTTATGTAAAAGCGATGAATAGAACAATGCCAATATTGAAATTAAAGACTAGAATATGTTATAGATATTTTATTTTTTAAAAATACTTGTCGTCTCATTTGTAAAATATAATCCTGCTTTTGGCCGCTTACTCTTCATCTTTTGATAACAGATTTTGCGCATGATTCGACACTCAGCCCACGTATTAATGTCTTGACAACGAAAACGCGGAACGCGTTCCAAATATATTTAACTGTATCTGCAAGTGTACTGTAAATTATAAATATACTTGCTTTGGTGACCAAAAGCCGGAAGGTTCTTATCCATTTTTCTCACATGCACAGTCACGATTCAGTGCCTAATGTTTATTTATTGCAAATGAGCCGCAACTAGGAAATGATATCGCAAAAAACCCGCTTCTCAATTTCGTGCTTTTACCAAAGTTGCAAAATCTCTAATGAATTCAGGTTTAATGAAATGTTGATTAATTTATCCAAATTAAGTTGATAAATTAATCAAAATTGTGATAAATAAATCCATTCAAATTATTGTCATAAGTGTACCTATATCAAAATCATTATCAAATTACATATAAATTCTCGAAACCGTGATGATAAAGTTATCCAAGTTTACTGCAATATAAAATGATTCAATTATCTATTTCAATAAATGTCTAAAGACATGAACAAAAGATACATTCATATATGAATATATTAAGAAAAGGAAGTCTGTAACTTAATTAATATTTGTACATAGAATCAAGATAATTATTTCACTTAAAGAGCCTATTGTAAAAAAAGAATTTTATGTATATTACGTATTATTACATGTATTTTACGGAACTATAATCTTTCTTAGGCATTTACATTTTTTTAAATACTGTACATACGCGGTCTTAAAAAAATTCCAAATTGACACGTTTAAGCTGTATCACTCAACAAAAATCTCCCTCATACAGCATAATAACATTAATTATGCTTTCATTTCGCAAAGTTTTATCAAATTCTGTTAATTTTGAATTAATAAATTTTTTTATCTCCTTAAATTAAGGAGATTGCACTCAATCTGAGATTATATTTTTTGGTCTATAAATGCCCTGACAAAAATTACTTTGCTTGCAAATCAGAATCTAAGTTATTTTTGTGTGTGGTGAAATTCACTGTGGTATAGCGGATTGTAAACCGAACAAGAGATTTAAAGGACCATGAGCCATAAATCGAAGGTTCTGATACTTGGTCTTAATATAAAAGAGCGAAGATAATGTGCCACGCGCTGCCCACTTGCATCCTGTTGCACGGTTGCTTGACACCGCACCGTGCACCGGTCACTGCAATATGTTCCCTTCCCACTCACGTGTGTATTTTAACGAGAAGATTTCAGCAGCCAACTGCTAGAATGCTAGCAGCATGCGATCCTCGACTCGTGCTGAGCCATGGCTACATTTCGTATATGGTTTAGCTTTCTACTTGTATTTGTGCACATACATACATGCGGTAGCTTCTTCCTCGTCCGGCCGACTGCTACTCACAGCTGCTCACGTGCATGCACAAAAGAAATAATCATGCCTGCAGGATGTTGCACATCCTTTGGGGAGTTAAATGGATCCGCATTCGCCACAACCGCATCCATTCACAAATTTAACTCGCTTATTCTCTTTCCAATAGTTTTCCGTCATTTTAATTACACTCTTTGTGTTTGAATTATTCTTCCAATTAATCTCAGGCGTATTGTTTCCTCTGCATTGAAGAATCTAGTATTTTAACACAGAAACATGCTCAAATTGCTCAAGTTCTGGTTTTTCTACTTTCCAATCTTGTTCCTCATGAGACTGGAATTATAGATACTTGTACACATTTACAGTTCCAATGATTTTTGTAAGACTTTTTTAGCGAATGGCATTGAAGTATAGATTGTTGCAAATTCCAAGTTCGACACTCAAAGCCAAGTTTGGTGCGTCATTTTGAACCAATCTTGGTTCCAATTTGGTAATTTGTATTCGAAAATGAATGCAAGTACAGCGAATAGATGACTTTATTCAATAAGAGCAAGACACTAAACTCTTTGTATACATTTTATTTTTCTCTTATTGGGACATTCGTGACTTTTAGTTATTTCCGGGGTCTTCGTTAGAGCCCCACTTCCTGTTTTATTTTTATATTTCTTAAATTAAAATGGAATTTTCCCAATCGGGGTCTCAGAACTGTCTATATAACACATAAAATAATTTACTTATAGTGATCTAAATAAACCTTTTATTAAATAAATTATTGTTAAATTTAATGGGACAAAAAGAACATCAAAGGTATTGAAATGAAAAATGAATATATAATTAATAAAATGACTGAGTGCCCGAATCATTGAATTACGTGTATGTATTTCTATTTGTACCTACTTCTATGAATACTTCATATTGCTTCATTGATAATGTCTCAAGTTGCAGCATTACCTATAATTGTATTACAGAAAAAAATGCAAACTAACAAAGGGAGCGATGACATTAACACTGGAATTTGATTACGTGAGAATGATAGCGAAATGCGACTATATAATTCCCTCATGAGTCACAAATCAACTCTAGAATTATTCTTTATTCTTACTTATACACCTCTCACATCGATGTCGCTTTGTTTTATCGAAATCGTGATACACGTTTTTTCCAAATGCCTCCTACTTTGAACTCACAATTGTCAAGGAAAGGGTCGAGGAGAACTTTATTACAACAAATTTCATTTTCCTTTATTAAAAGGTTACATTTACTTTGCTACAATTATTCAAGTTTATAATTACAACTGTTTGTACAGTATTAGTTGAAATACAGTATATGGTGCATTTTTGTTACTGTGAATTAATATTACATATTATAAGAATCACTATTTTCGAGATTACTTTTATAAAAAAAAAAATTGTCCCATGTATAATAATTCATTCAGAAATTGCTATTTTATTCAAGTTTTGTTTAAATATTTTATTTTTTATGTATTCTTTTTTTTAAATGAGTTTAGTCTAATTGAACCAGCATCTATTGCGTTAACTCTTCTCAGGTGCTGTAGACCTTTTTCGATTGCAGACTTTGGAGGACACTGCGCAACTTGCGAAGCGAAGTGACGGTCATGGAAGGCCAAGTTACTCACTTGACCTCGCACTTTGGCAAGTGCCGCCACTTTTTGCATCCACATCTCCATCTACAGATCTTCCACGAGGTTTTCCCACCCTTTTGTCATTTCACCTCGATTTTTTTTCTCTTTGATTCTCGTCGACCCTTTATGCTCCTCAAAGTTGCGCCAATGCAATTTGCAATCCAATGTAATGCAACACAGCCAGAATGGCGCAATAAACCTCTCAAGAAATAACGTGTCATTTTGCTCTTTACGTTTACACATTGACGAATTTATTGCGCCTTCTGCCCAACGGAAGTAAATGTCTTTTGTCCAATGTTCAGGCACCTTTACCCTTCTCAAACATTCTAGTAGAAAATAGTAACGTTTACTTTTCAATAAACATCCGTACAAATAGATCGTGTCTTCAAATTTACAATTTTTTGAAAGATAATTTAGTTCTATCATAAAATTTTCTCGTCAAATTGTCAATTTTGTCGTGTCGTCAAATTTACAAATTTTTGAAAGATAATTTAGTTCTATCATAAAATTTTCTGGTACTAAATCCTGGAAAGTTAATGAATTACTTAGTTCTTTCCTTATAGGAATCACAGGAGTTATATTTATTAAATATAATTTAGATCTAAGCTGAAACTTTTTGTAAAATGGTCAGGTTGTTTTTATTTAAAGACTCGTTTTATGACATTCAAGGAATTACAAATAATTGCTCGGAAAGTAAAGCATAATGGAATAGGCACCTTGTTCTAAATTTTATTTATAGAAAGTATATTTATTGGTATTTTATTTGAGAAATTAAGTAATTTCGCAATTATCAATACAATTGCAAACGTTTTTGTAATTTTTTTATATTTATATTGGCAATTAATATTTTAATATTTTTTAAGTTTTTTTCAGAGTACTTTTGACACATTAAATATACTACTTATGACATCTACCCCATATTTGCCATTTGATAGCATCTTGCATCATTATTTCAACCTCGAACCCAATTTCATTAATATATATATTTTCTTGGTAACTCAAACCCGCTCTGATCTTCGCACTCACATATGTGTGTGAAAAGGTAAAGACGTTCTTTTATCACGCAAACTTCTCGATCAGAGTCATTGCAACACACTATTTCATTATAACTGCGATAACGATAACATTTTAAGTATACTCATTTTGGTTTTTTCTTTATAAATGAATAATATAATGTTCCACAAGAAAAAAGTAAACATGACGAAACATACAAATTCACCTTTTTATATATTATTATTATTATTATTATTATTATTATTATTATTATTATTATTATTATTATTATTAAAACACCATGATATTAATAGAAATGATTTGTTGTGGATTTATTATAATTTGATGCTAGGAAAGACGTCATAAAAATGTGTTTCAATTTTGTCGTCATGAAACGAGTCATTGGCTACTGAATCAGACAAATTATCTATGTGTGTGTAATGCTGACGTTTATTGTTCTCTCAAGAAAACCAGCGCACTCGTCACTAATGTAACGTCATCCTTCAACGAAAAGTAGCTCTTTGTCAACTTTTGTCTTATGAAACATTTTGAAAGAATTTTTCGTCTTCAGAAACTTAAGCTTCCTTTTTCTAGTGATGACCACACTTCAGGCACTTTTTCCTTGTCTTCTTAAATCTTAAAAAGTTTTGTATACAACTTTTTAGTGTTTTGTTACTACAATCTCAACTCGCACTTTGTTATTCCAATTTAAGATTTCCTTAAACTTTTCAATTATATTTTTAAATAGAAAGCAAAAGTTGACGCGATGATTCCGAAAAAGACATGGAAATTATAAAAACGTTCTTATGAAAACAAAAATATCTCAGTGTGAGATGTTTTTGTTTTCAGTAGTATATGAATCATTTTATGTGTTCAGTTTTGAGACACCAGATTTTACAGTGTAAAAATTGAATCAAAAAACTAAAAGATTTTAATGATAGAGCTCAATGAGTTCATTGAGCCTCAGGTATGTCATCTTATTTCCATCTCGATCCTGTTTGAAATATAACAACCTACGCTTTGCTTTAGAATTTTTGCGGACGGTATACAACTATACATATGAACACACTTGTGGCCGGATGTGCACATGTAAATGTGTAGATATTTATGAAAATATACAGACAGAACCGAGTGAGCCAATATAATACGTTGAATTGCGTCAGGCCAGACACTACTCAGAACTTTATTCAAAGGCAGAAGTCTGAGCCAAGGCCCAGGATCGATTTGATCATCCGAAAAAAAACTAAGGCCTTGTAAAAAGTCGCAATATGTTACCACACAAAGACCTTACATCTAGTTCGGGAGAAATTTGCAATTAACTAATTTTATAGAAAGAAACAGAATTTAGGACTCGATTTAGGATATCCTTCGCACTATTAGTGATTTATATTTATTTCTTTAAATATTTTATTATAATTGTATTGGTACAATTCAATAATATAAATAATTCTCTGCTCAATTATTTCAATAACACAGGAAAAATAAAATGTTAAATTTCAAGATGGTCTTGAAGTTTTACAGGCATATGCCTGTAGAATTCTAATTTACCTTGGAATTTGATACATAATGCATTGAAAAAGAACATTTTGTTCTTTCTGTGAAATCTTGACACTATTTTATTTAGTGCATTTAAATATGAGTTGAATTAAAATTAATTTGAAAGTAAAAGAAATTAAATTTAGAACTAAATTGTCGAATGGAAAAAATAATTTAAGTCAAGTAAAATTAAATGGAAACAGTTTAAAAGTTATCTAGATGATTCTGTGAAGCGAATAATGTGGATATTGCAAATTTTGCATGATAATTTATAGAATTAGCGGGAAATAAATGTAAATTAAAAACAGGATGCAGACGTGCGTGAAATCTGATCTTCTCATAATGATTAGTTAATTAGATATTCAACACATAAAAACAATTTACTATACATATGTGGTTTTGTATTCTTCAGTAAATTCACCTTATCAGGCTCGCAGCGACAGAAGATTGCATCAGATAATTATTTTATACTCTAAAACGATAAGACTCGTTGCTAAAACACCTGAATCTCTAATAACAGAAAATTTTCCCACGTACATATAATATACCAATAAATTAATAAAAAATTCGTAAAGTGACTCTTAACATAAAACATATTAAATACTATATATGTAACTATATGACATCAATTATCATCTACTTTAAATCATAATTTTGCTTCCATTATAACACATTTAGTGTTGTTTGTTCTGAACAATCTAAAAATGTTATTTACTGTTTCTTTTTATTTTTATGTAATTTTCTAAAAATATTCCAGAGACAAATTTTAAAACAATTATTTTGCTAAAATACGCAAACTGTAGAACACCTGTTGAATATTTCAAGAAAATTACTCTCGGAATTTATATCTGGAATTCACCTATTTCTGTTTAATTTTGGCATTTACGACTTTACGGTTTGAATATATTTAGGTGTACAAATGTGGAAGTGATGACGCAGATGATTTTTAATTTATGAACATTGATTAGCAACTTTTGTAAAAGTTTTATTGGATTAAATATCAAGAAAAGACTGAATAATCAAAATTTTATCGTACGATAATACGATTACCTATATAGTTGTTTACAAACTTGGAGGTTTTATTCCGGCGGAAATCGCGTCATCCATTACACGATCTACTTCCGTTTCGTTTTATATTCACTGTTAAATTATTCAGTATTCGCTTTATAAGCGGATGACTTGGTAAAGCACTCTTTTCCTTTAATATCTCATGGCCTAAGAAATTATTAAAATAATAATCTATCTCAATTTTTGAAAAAAAAATTAACTTCTTTAAGACATTCTGCATCCTGGAAAATATTGATTTTTAAAATAGTTTTAACTCAGATTTTATAACTTGCAATATATTTTGTCGCCACCATTCAATTACTTTGTATAGGGGTGCCACCATATAATTTCCGCAGGGTGTTTTTGTCATTCATAAGTCCTAATTGCTCTTTAAACATTCTGGCAATATAATGGGGGTTTTTGTGTACAAACTTCTTAAAGGGAATATAGATACAGACCACAGATATATACAAATCCGAAAAAGAAACTTTTTCTACTTGTTAAGTGAGGATCAGTACTAAAAATTCTATAGCCCGGATGTAGTTTCAGATCTGTTTATCGCCGACTTCCGGATACATTCAATTTAAAATGCAGCTTTCCTGACTTGGTATTTCTAATTCTATATATTTCACCCCCAAACTAGAGGATTATAAAATAGGAAGCAAGTTGACAGCTGCATTCTTCGTCTCCTGAGACTAGAAAAATATTTACCCTTTCTTTGTATTTCATTAGATTTCGGTCTTTAAAAAAAAATTATTCGAAACATTCCTTCCAATTTATAATTATACTTTTTGCTATACTTTCAGTAAAAAATAAAAAATACTAGAGAAAAGAGTAACATTTTATTAAAACTACATTGGGTTAATGGACAATTCACTAATTCTAGCTTATACAGAATGGCAAATGTGATAAAAACTAATAGGAAAGATTATGATTAAGTTATTGTAAAAAATAGTGTAATATGAAAGTGAATAATTTTTGTTTAATAAGAAATGAAACATTCTGATAGTAACAGATATAATACTGCGCAATTGAATTGAAAAGCGGAATTAAAAGTGCAATACTTTTCCTTTATATAGTCAGGTGAAGACGCAATATTTTGACCTTTCAGAAATTGTGAAAATAATTATAAAAGATGCTGTGTGCATTGATTTTAAGCCATCTTCATAATTTTTTGTGCTTCGTTAAAATTCCTTGAAAATTTAGAGATTTTGGAAAATTTGCAGTAATTTATTTTATTATGCAAGCATCTGCAAATACTATTTGCAGTTTTATATAGTATTTTCTCGAGCATATAAAATTGAAAATTTACTTTTTTATTAGATCTAGAACTATTTTAATTGTGTATTAAACATTGCCTTTGAAGTTTTATTCTTCAATAATTATCTTAATAGATCCTAATTACTTGCAGCCTTGAAAAGTAAGAATTCTTATAATTGGACCTAGAATAATATTACACTCCTACGAGTCTAAGGTTTGGGTTTATGACCTATAGTAAATAGGTGACGAGTAGGTTGTCATGTTGAATCATTTACTGTTGAACAATCAGATGAAAAATAAATTCAAGACAAACAAAAAATTAATTGTCGGAAATTTAGCTAGTCTTACTCTTTCATCCATTTATGAGGTTTTAAATCCAATTAAAACATTTATGTAATTTAGATTCAATTTAATTGAGGAAATAAGAGTTTCAATTCTCTGGTGTTAATTTATTGTATCCTCATTTCAAAGTTGCTTTTGCCTCCATTCATAAAATTTTTAAATTCATCAAACGACTTGAAGTTTGCTTTTATAAGAATACTTTTCGTGTCGGTTAACTTTAACATAGATTCTGATGTTAAAATTACATTTGATTTGTTTCTGTGATTTAGTTGTTATTATGGAATTCAATAATTTCAAGTTTTGTCATTTGTCCGCGCTCATTATTAGTAGATAGCAATGCTTTCCGTAGAGTGATTTTCTCCCGTGTTTTCTCCTCAATATTTAAAACTCCTCCTCTGATGTCTTTTATAAGGAGAGAAAACATCTTGACATTAAATAAAATGTGTTTTTTTCTACTCCGCCTTCATATCTTTACATAAAAGTTTGGAAACTGACCATCAGGATATATGATTTCATGAATCTTGAAACGTCGTTAAAGACCATAAATAGGTCTGTATTTTGACAAAGAGAACAAGCCACACCAACATCTGCTAAGATCTGTTGTAGAAAGGCAAAAAATTTCTTGGGCATTTGAGTTTAGGTTGTGAAACTGGGGTCCAAAATATCGGCTCGAATTTCTGTTTCTGGCACCTGCCTTGCTCCAGGACAGTCTGATGAAAGAAAGCACAAGGCTTTCTTAAGTCTCGTGCTGTACTCAATTCCGGTTCACCTTTACCTGTGTCTTCTTTAAAACCTTGGGTGGTCATTAGCTTCGTGCTTCCTCATCTTTTTTTCTAATTTTCCAGTTCCAAAAATTCACCATTTCAGGTAGAACCAACTTATATTAGGACATTGCAGCTCAATTTAAAAAGAAACTTTTTGCAATTATTTTTAATATAATTATTTGATTTTAAAAATAATAGAATAATAATAATAATAATAATAATAAAGATAATAGTAAAAAAATACATGAAAAGGAAATTTGACTTTTGTTTTATTAAAAAATATTCATTTTGATATTATTGGACTTGTTTTATTATTTGACTTGATTACTGGTTGAATAAAGTTGATATATTAAAAACAACAAATTATTTACAGGAATAATTTGTAAGAATTAAAATAGGTATTCAAATATGTGTGCATTTAATTGATTTAGAAATGCATATGCAGTAAAAGAACATCAATGCATCTTTTTCGATACATTGATAATAATTTTTTTTCGATACATCGATAACATCGGTATTATAAATTTGATGTCGATGTTTTGCTCTCAATATCCCATCACTATGCCATCTATGCGTTGGTTTAAAAAACTCTTTGACTCGTATGATAAAGTTGGACTTTACCTCCTGATATTTTTAAAAATTATGAAACAATAAAATATTTATGATTGACTATAGAAATTCGTCTTTTGGTGCGAAGAGACGTTTTTTTATCATTAAGAAGATTATTCTGTTATAGTGCTTCATTCGTACTTTTGTTTCTCTATTCTCTGAATGATACAGTTATAAGTATACCACTTCAGTGAATAGTCACTGACTGAATAAGTGAAACATGTAAAAAACTATTTCAATAAGTTGAAATTATTATTATAAATTATTATCTATAAATGATCCAATTTAGAGAGTATGAGTCATAATACTGTATATCAATAAATTAAAGATCTAACATTACTTTAAAATATCAATAATTGTGTAATTTAAGAAGTTTATTATTCAAATTATTATTTTTTTTACTTTTGAAGAGGTAAAGATTAAAAAAAAGAAGATAATAAGTTAATATGCTTTTATTTCTTTTCTTAAGCTTAAATATATATTTACAATTCTGCTTTTATGTAATTAAATGCACTGAAAAGTTATAGTTTTTATAAAATATAAATAATCATCAGAAAAATATTTCTGCCACTTATTTTCTCTATATATAATTGTCTTCTTTTTTTTTAAATTAAATACGACAATATGTTTTACAGGGAATGTGTTTCTAAATTATGTTGCAAAATAAATTAAATTTTGAGTACATAATTCTTAAATAATATACATTATACACTAACAGAATGAATCTAGAAAATATAGAGGAATAGAATCTTGAATTCGAAATCTTAATTTTTTCGTACAACATTTTCATCATTTGCAATTGTTATGTTCTTCTGCCAAATGAATACGTAGTAAGAAAAGAATCAAGTTGGTCATTACACCTGTGTTATATGTTAAATGACCGGTTTAGTGATTTTCACATTTTGTATTTAAATTTTGATTCATTTTAAATGAAGACATGAATAATTTAATTTAAATTATTTTCCTATATAAAGCTAAAATAACTTATAACGCTTAGTAAAATAATTAGACAGCATTACAATCTACAAATAGTGTTCTGCAGTCTTCTCCAGATCGTCCACGTCTACCTGCTGCATAAAGCGCATCAAATCCAACACCACTTTGTCTTTGTAGCAAATAACTTGTTGCATACCTTAAAGAAAATAAGACGATTATTAATATACGAACTAAAAAAAACACTATAAAAGTGTAAAACATCCGCCTAACTGTTTTTAATCGAGTGTTTTACACATGTTATATACAATTATGTTCTTATTGAATTATCAACGTTTTGAAGCGTCTTATAGATTTCACAAGGATAAAAAATTCGTTAAATGACCATTTTTGCTTCCTCATAGGGGCCGTCCATAAATTACGTAAGGTAATATTCAAAACATTTTAACCCCCCCCCCCCCCCCCCCACGTAAGACTTTTTATACAGTAAAAATTAAAAATTAACATGGGACGTAAGATTTCAGTGGACTACCCCCCCACCCTATAACCCTTACGTAATTTATGGACGGTCCCATAGGGAAGCCTTGTTTTATATATTTATTCAATAGAACCGAATAGATTTCCGTTTGTGTCAATAAGAATAATTTTTTAGGCAAGTTTATGATGTTTGTATAGAAAAATGATGATTATTATTATTAATAGTGTCATGTTAATATCAACTGTCACTTCTACTTACGATCCAAGTTGACAAAAGATGGATACATTTCCTTGTGAACTAGAAACACATTCCGCACTTGCTTCACATAGTGCTCGTTCAGCACAACCTCGTTGTCCTTCTTCTTCTGCAGCTGCTAAATTTCCGAATGATTTCATAGATTTCACGTAACCCTGTAACAGAAATAATATTGCATTTAAAAATCATTCTATATATCAGACACTCCGATTTTAAAGAATGGAGAAACGTTCTTCTATTTATCTCATTATAAATCGCCTATTTTCTATGCTTTACATTTTAGTAAACATTTTACATTTTAGTAAAATAATGTATTTTTTAGAAAATACACCTTAGTTGAGAAAATAACACGAGATTAAAAATTAAATTACCTTTAACATAGTTATGGATGCTGCAGCTGCTTCAGATACGGTATCCTTTTTTCCGAGTGAACGAGCAGTTAAAGAACGATGCGAAAATGATGTTTTTAGTGCATCCAAGAGATTAAGGACGATGCTGATGAACTGCTTAACATTCAAAACAGTTTATAAAAACAATTTGCATTATTTGTATTTTGTAGTGATATTCAGAATAATCAGTTTTTCAATGAAATTTCTAATAGTTCTGATATACACTTGTTATAATTAGAAAAAGAATTTCTTTATACCTGCATTGGAGTGCTTGGGTTATCAACTTTATCAATGCCATCCACAGGCTGTTGAGTTCCGCCTAAAATGGCAGTCAGGACTCTTAAACCAACTGATAAAAGATTAGCCCAAGGACTCGATGCGACTTCATCATTTTCGTTTTTACTTGGACCAGTAATTGCAGCTGTTTGTCCGAGTAACATTTGCATAAACATGCTCAACATATTTGACCACGAAAATCCTGTATTTGCACCTTCCTAAAATACCATTTTTTAATTTAAAATTTATATTATATTTAATAATTTAAATATTAATTAAATATTAATTAGTTTTACAAATTACAAATATCTTAAGACGTTTAAAGATTTCTTTTAAAAGGATGTTACATTACGTTTCCTAAAAGTTACTTTTATTTACTAGGATAAATAAAAAGTGCAGAAACCATGATTTAAAAAATCGATACTCAACATTTACATACGGTTTTATTATAGGTATGAAACAATTTTTTTAAAAAAGAATACACAAGTTCTCTACCTGAATCTGATTTGTATTTACTTCTTCAATATCATCCAGACCAACTTTTTTCATAGAGTTTGGCTTTTCAGCGAACTTCCTGGAATCTCGGACTTTTTGTTGATAATGTTCCGAAAATTCAACATGTTGAGGAAGTGAGAAAGCTTGCCCAAGTGCAAGTGCACAGAAGCAAAGTGACAAATATTGATAGTATTTCATCATTCTGTAATTAATTCAAACAACATAATTAACGCTTCTATTGCACGAAATAGTTGGAAAAGATATTTTTTCATTATTACAATATTTATTCATATCAAAAAATAGTACATAATATTTAATAGTATACTATTAAATATTATATATATTATATTATATATAATAGTATAATAGTACTATAATAATTTCGAATGGATTAAGGGAAAAATATTTGCATATATTGTTTCTAATGTAAAATACTTTCATATATATTAATTACTGATGTATGTAGATATTTATTATAGCTATTTAAGACAGACTCTTGTAATAGATTTATTATCTTACTACAATAAATGATTATATTTATATATATACTTTCATATATGTAACAGAATTCAACGATTCAACTTTCCAATAATTTAAATTAGTAAAAATGTACACTAATTTTTTGAAATAAGTTGGACATTCTATTTAGTAGTTGTACATTTTTCTACTAAAATTTTGGCGAAGAATTTCTACAATGATAAAAAAAAAATTATTAATTTAATTGGTGAATGACTTTTCACTAATTGAAATTTAAAGCATAAAATTATATCCCCAGCAAATTTTTGAATAAGGATTTTGACCTATAAATGACAACTAGACCTATCCAAATGTCAATTACTTCTAATAGAATAATAATTATAACCGTATCCAAAACGTTTTATTCTTCTGTGACAGTGGGTCATGACCGCCTTTTAAAGTAACGGTTATTACCGAGTTCAAGAACCTCAAGGATCAAAAGTAGGCTAGCAAGTTTCATACCACTAAGATTGCAGGGAATCGACCTTCACAACTTATCGTTTAATTATTTATTACTTACAAAATTTTCAACGATTAATACTTAAAAATTTGTCAAAAGATTTTCTCTTTATATGGAAAAGAGCAATATTGTGCGTAAACATTATACTCTTTAACGTTGACGAGAAATATGCTAATTTTTTTAAATTAAAAATTATTTTTATACAAATTTATTTTTTTTTAAACATGTTCATAATTTAATATTATTTAATATTGTGCCAACAATCGCAATTGATATTTTTCATTTTTTGCGTTTTCATTTGGACAAACTTTTATCCAATTCACACTACCTTGGGAAACTAAAATACCACCCTCATTTTTATAATTATTCACAAACTCTAATCATAAAAGGAAAAAATTGAAAATCATCTTGTCGAATCCAATAATGAAACTTCCGGGAGAATCATTTACACATAAAAAATTGAAACTGACTAATTTATATTTGAACCTTATGGATTTTTAAAAAATATATTTTTAAAAGGCAACTAGTGTGAATATCATGAAATTTTCCATTTTTTATTTTGAAAATTATTTGTCTACCTTTAGTAAATGTTTAAATTATCCACATTTTTCTGATCTAATATTAAAAGTTACCAATTTATTAAAAAAACTTTTAAAAACTTTTAATTTAACTTACAGTAATTTGAATGGTATACATGTACATACTATTAAACTTTTTAAATAATTGAAAATTAGTATTAATTAATTAATTATTAAAGTAGTAGACAATAAATGTTTATTACTTAGAAAGAAACAATAATTTAGATTTTGAAGAAACGAATTTAAATTCCAATAATTTTTATTTATTTGTTTATTTTAATAGATTTATTGAACACTATAATCAATTCAGCAAGAAAAACATAATTCTAAAATATCAATTGTAGCTAATATGTGTTACTTACATGGATAATTTTTTTAAAATCTTAACAATAACTACTCAACTCCTTTTTCAACAATTCAGTTTGCAATTTAAACAAATTTCACTGATTTTGTGCACAACACATGCAATGAACGAATAGGAAATAGATTTATTAAATATATTTTTTGAAATTTAAAAGTCTAATTTTTGTTTATTTTGTCAAATGAAGAATATCTTATGATAGAAAGATTATTTTATATATTAAATGTATTTGAAATTAAACAATTAACTGTGAAGCAATGCAGCCGTACTCACTTTGATTTTTCCAAGTAGATTCCCTTGACACTGACTTTCAGTTCTGAAGATGAAATTCTTAACGGGGTCTTCCATATAGCCTTGGCGGTCGTGGGGGAAAACCGTTGCACCAATACATGCTTAGATTTGTCGTGTTAAAAAGCAAAACAAGCAAAATTTAAAGCAACTAATTTGTATGTGTGTGTGTTATATGTATTATATATATGTGTGTGTTACGCGCTCTGAAGAAAGGGATACCTAAGCAGCCAAATCGCAATTTTACAAGAGAAAGGAAAAAAGAAGTATATGCTCCGTTAGATTCTGTACAAATTGCTCATCTTTAAATTCTTAAAATCTGAGAAATATTCCGTAAAACTTAGTTTTTATTAATTAATATTATTAAGATAATTAACGAGTGGTTTTGATTTATATGATTTACTCAAACGCTCATATTGCAAAATCAATTTTCTTCTGCTTAGGTCTCTTCCTTTCTGCCAGAAATATCTATTTCTTCATTAAAGATTTCTCGTGTCATTTTTAATTATTTTTGTTGCTAATTTGATAAAAGACGCTATGTAGGTAGATAAAATATAAAGTGACAATCAAGTTTTCGAGATGGTCGTTATATTAGAAAGAAAATAATTCAGAAAATTCACCTCAGTAAAAATTTTCAATTCAGTTGGAGAACAAGTTTTTTGAATTTGAAATTATAGCTCAAGTGACAATGAATAGAAAATAAAGAAAAGAAGCGTATCAAAGTAAAAATAAAATATTTTATTTTATGTGCGCAAAAATTCAGAAGGCACAAAATTGAATTTCTTCACATATAGAAATTACATTAATCACATCTACGTACGAAGTTAATAAGAGAAACGCTAGTAATTTGTTTTTCTAAATGTGCTACAATTTGTTATTTACTAATAGAATTTTTTGAATAAATAGCTTCATTTTTGTTGCTTGACAAAAATAAAGGTTTTTAGGCTAATTAATTATTAATAATTTAGGCTGTTGATTTTAAAGGAATTATTGAAGAATTAATTAACAAGTTGTTTCGTCAAATTGTAAAATTACAAATTGTTATTATAATTTGCACTAATCATCGAAAGACGTTAATTATTTAATTTGCATAATTTAGTAGCTTAAAATGTTAATTAAATTTACGATGGTATTCTGGACAAGCAGCTCCGTAGTCTTGAAGACTAAATAACGTGCTGCTGTTTTTGTGCATGTATCTTAAAAAGTCGTGAATGTGAAAAAGAAGTAAATGAATGCTTCTCTCATCTAACGGTGTGTAAGATAACATGCTGCCAAGCTTCACTGCAAAAAATTAATGAATTTAATTAATATTTATTCAATTTTAATTTATAAAAGTTTTTACACCGTTTTATTCTAGTCTATTATTTATTTTTTCATTTAAAAATTATAAACTCTGCATTCTAGTCTATTATTTATTTTAGTTATTTCAAAACTAAAGTCAATAATTTACCAAAGAGTCTCAACAAGTGGAAAGATCCGTAAATTTGACTCGGTGTTGAATTTGGCTTTTCTGACATAATCTCTCCATATTGTTGACGCTCCCATCTGTACAATAGTTGCGTACCCAACATGACATTAAAATATTCTCTAAGACCTTTTGTAACTTCCAAAACAGCTACTTCCCTGTAAAAAGAATCATGTTTTATGCAATTAAAATTGCAACTACTTTTTGGTTAAAAAATCTTATAATTTTCTATAACTTATTATATATCTATAATTTTCTATAACTCTAATTTTTCATTATAAACTTACTTGTTAGGAGTATTTGTTTTGCTAGAAGTTTTAATTTTAACATAATCATCAAGGATTTGATCCACTGTATGTCTTGCAGGTAAAATTGCTAATTTCTTTTGTCTACTAATCGCATCCCAGTCGTCAACTAACCAAGGTTTTAATTCATCTGGTAGTTTTACTTTAACTTCTACCTTCGATAGAAATTGTTCCTCCGTTTCAATTGAAGGGTCTAAACGGCTGAAAATTTGAATTTAATATTTGTGCGTTAATTATTCAATTCATTTAATTTATGTGAAACATTATTTAAATTGAAATAGAAAGAAAAAATACATCTAACGAGATAAGGGAAATAATTTAATGTACCTTTTCTTTTTTCGTGGAACATCAGATGAGGAATCATTAGATGTGGGAGTTATAGATCCACTATTTTTTGCAGATCTACTGCTAGTCTTTTCGTTTATTAAACTTGGTGTACTGGCATTGCTTTCAGCATCTTTGTCTTTAACGTTCTCGCGACTTCGACTTTGAGTTTTAGAAATGACCGATACTTTTTTTCCTTTTTGAGACGTTTGTTGAGAAGCATAAGCTCTTTGTACGTCTTTTTGTTTTTGAACATTTGCCTCGTTATATTTAAGAACACGACTTTCTGGCACCCATTCGTCCCAACTATAGTGAAAAAGTAGTTTTAATTTTCATTCTAAGGTTATGTTTCCGCAATTCGTACAGGAATGCTTATATTTCTGAGTTAAGCCTTTGGTAATTAATAAAAATCAATTAAATATTAAGTTATATCGTGTCAAAAGTAAACAATTCTTTCTCTAAATATTAAGTAGAAAATATATTTCTAAAGTAACTTGCAGAAAGCATAGACGTTTTATATACTTTTCACTTTATTTTTGTTATTTTATAATTATCTTTATAAAAAGTTACTCACTTTTTATTCCATCCTGCATAGTGAATTAGATATTTTGTTTGTTTATCCTTAGTAACAGTACATTTTAAACATTTAGCTTCATAGATCAATGGACCATGAAAGCAAAGTACTCTTTCTCCTGTAACATAGTAGTGTTCAGCATAGATTACAATTTTTTAATAGTAAAAAGAAAGCCTTTTTTACCTTCATTGAATTTATAATTATTAGGAGTCATTAATATAAATTATTATAAATAACTTGTATTTTAAACAAGATTCTAATGCTACCAGTCGTATTTGTTTCAGTTTGTTGACAGCTACAAATTTAGTAATTTAGTTTCTTATTTTGACACTAGGGGTATACCCAATTTTGCTAACCACATTTTTTTAAAAGTATCTTTATCTTTCTTCAAATAATTATTTATAAAGAGAAACTAATTTATACATTTATTATTATCTTATGCTATTTAAGGTGAATTTAAAATGCAAATTTAATTCTTTACAAAATCTTATGATTGAAATCAAATATGGCTATTTTAAATTTACCGCGATAATGCAGAAAACAAAAGTTTCTAGATCTGGTGATATTTGTGACTGCGAAATAGTGTTGGCAACAATTATTTCGTTGCCAACTTCAAAGTCGTAGTGCATGTCTCTTCTGTTTTTTGTGGTTCTGTTTGGCGGTCTTGATTTTGTCAAGATTTTGTTATTATTAGTGCAAAATAATAATAATTAATTAGAAAATATCAAGATAAAAACATTGTGAATTACGCGAGTGAAATAAAATGAGTGAAACAAAGCAACAACCGAGCGACATGGATGTAGATGAAAACAATGGACTTTCGGCTGATGTTCCCATGGAAATTGCACCTCTTAATATTGAAAAAGATCTTTCAAGTTCAACAAATTCAAATACTGCGTGTCGAGTAATGGCATCATCGGGAACAGTAGGATCTGTATCTATTAGTCTCCATCCTTTAGTTATAATGAACGTTAGCGAACACTGGACTAGGCTAAGAGCGCAAGAAGGTTTCGACCAACTTGGTGAGTTTTATAATTTTTTTATTCTTTCTATTTAATTGTTATTATTAAAATGTCAAAACACTGAAAAAGAGAATTATCTATTAATTTGTTCACAAATTATCTTGAATATTTAATTAGTCTTTAGTTAATTAAATAATATTTTCATCAAACGTCTTTCTATCCTTCCTAAAATGTAGTAGTAGATAAAAACTAACTTTTTTTGTATTAAATTTTAAGTGAATCGTATATTCTGACAAGTAAATGAAAAAAGAGCAGTATAAAAGTAATAAATTAAAGTATATATACATGATTAATTCTTTTCATTATAATTGAATTAAATTTCAAATTTCTTAAAGAATCGAACTAAAAAGGCATTGGAATAAAACATTTTAATATGCAATTGATATGATATGTTACCATTTGGATAATTAAATATGGTTATGATTTTTGATTGCAGTTTATGGAGCCTTGATTGGAAAACAGAAAGGACGAAATATTGAGATAATGAATTCATTCGAATTATTATTCACTTGTATAGGCGACGATGTTTACATTGATAGAGATTACTATAATACGAAAGAGGAACAGTTCAAGCAAGTTTTCAGTGAAATGGATTTTCTTGGGTGGTATACAACAGGTGATATGCCAAATGACAGGGATCTTAAAGTACATAAACAAATATGTGAAATTAACGAAAGCCCAGTGCTTTTAAAATTAGACCCAAGACCAAAAAATGCAGACGTAAGTAGAATTCCGTTTAAAATAAATTAATAAATAAAGTACGTAAATTTGTATTGTATTGTATTAAAGTATTGAAAATTTATATTATTTATATGCTTTAAGTAAAAGTTTATATGGAAACTTGTCTTGCAAATTTTGTTATGTTTTTAGCAATTACCGGTGTCAATTTACGAATCGGTAATCGACTTAGTAAATGGGCAAGCTACAATGTTGTTTGTACCATTAAATTACACACTTGCAACTGAAGAAGCTGAAAGGATAGTAGTTGACCACGTAGCAAGAATGTGTTGTAGCGATCAAGGAGAAAGTTCTTTGGGTAAAAATCTAAAAAAAAATAGGATCTATTTATTTTTATTCGTAACTAATTTGAGTTTTCTTTAGTTGCTGAACACTTAATCGCTCAACACAGTGCCATCGAGATGTTGCACTCAAGAGTTAAACTTGTTTTGAGGTACGTCCAGGCAGTTGAAAGTGGCGAGTTGAAAGGAAATCACGAAGTTTTGAGAGCTGCTTGCTCTTTAAGTCATCGACTTCCAGTTTTGAATAGTTCTAAATTTAAAGCCGATTTCTACAACGTAAGTGTTTCAATAAAATTTTATTTATTGAAATTTGCAATTATATTTATCTAAAATTAACTATTACTTTCAATCATGAAATGAAATAACTGACAATTACTTAGAAGATATCTTAATTGATCTTTAATTTTTAGCAATGCAATGATTTTGGTCTCATGACTTACCTCGGCATAATAACCAAAGGATGCAATGATTCAAAACAGTTTGTCAACAAATTCAATATACTTTACGATAGTCAGAGATTTGGCCATCGCCTGAGAAGCCTTTTCTTTTCTTGATTTGAGTTTTTCTGTATTCGTTTTTATATGAGGTTTGTTTTTCTACAAACCAGCCTTTCAAGACATTTTTGCAACATCATTTGGCATCGTATTAGAGAGCTAAAATTCAAGACTTACATCAGTCTAGCGCCACCTTTTTTAAGAGAATAAAACTTGGTGTCGTGAGTTGATTGATTCTTATCTCTTTATTGTACTCCCCATTCTTTAAGTTTATTTAAATCAAACATTTTGTACGTAAGTAATTTTTAGTTGTAATTCGATTTAGATATTATTGTTTAATACTGATTTAAATAAAGTATTGCATTGTAAATTTTTAAATTGAAGTTTAAATTATTTCCTCAATACAATCTGATTTCTATACCAGATTTATTATAGAATGTTAGGATAATTAAACAATAAGAATAAGATGTTTAAATGGCATAAAAATTTATTCATTTGCCTAAGATACATTATAATTTACATCATTTTTCTTCGACTTGAAACCATTTTTATTATATAATCAGTGATATCCGATAGAGATGGATACTTTCACGTGTTTTTTTTTAATTTTTCTATGGAAGACCTTATATTAAACGGCACATTATACCGAACGTTTCTTGTCTAGGCCACAACGTCTCTTAATCCTACATCAATCTGGATTATAAAATTTCTTTGTGAAATTTACATATTTTTTGTTTTAAATAATTAGATCTTTAAAAATGTGTGAAAATTAATTAATAATTTAACGAAACTGATGAAGAGTTAAGATTATTTCTGTTTGAATCATAAAAATTGCAAATATTTTTTTATTTGTAAAAAATGCTGCTTTTAGACTGCTTTATATAAAACATTAATGTCTAAAAATGGTTTCTAAAAATCTATACTTGACTAATATATATTTGTTTATATTTAATTTGTTTTTGGCTGTCATTAAATATATAACTTATTGAAATATCACTGTACAAAATATAGTATAGAATAGTATAGTTTACTGTGCATCGGAAATAATAAATTTTCCTTCAGTACATTAAGCCGTTTCATTAAAATTTCAATATCGTCTTTAGACTGTATAGGTATCTACACTGTTTTAACAAAATCTACATGTTTATTTTGTGCTTGTCATTAGCTTCAATTTAATATCTAAACTATGCGATTGATTTCATATGTTTGACGTTTGTTCGGCACTGTGATATTTAATTGATATGATGAGGTGAAAACTGTTGCAATTTGAGAAAAATCGTCTCGAATCACTCGATTTTTTTACCCATTAACACAAGAATAAAAAATGTAATTAGTTTAAATTTAATAGTAAAATCCATAAATGAGTAAATGAATAATTTTAACTTTATTTAAATAAGTTAAATGATTAATTCACAATGTGAAATTTTGTTTGATTTTTCCGGTAAATTTTTACGAGATACTTGACGATTTTTTCTCTACACTATATTTATATGTTTAATCACAAGAATGGCCTATAATTTTAAATGCAATATAGAAAAGATTTTATACATTTTGTTGCTTTGTCTTGTATGATAAAACAATCGTTTTGCTTTGTGTTACGTTTTGAAACACATTTTGTTGAATTGTGTTATTTTTTTATATTTATTGCTTTGTGCTTTTTAACACCATTTAGGTCCAGCGTGTAACTGAATTGCATATTTTAAAAAAATCTTTGCTCTCTATATATGAAACTTTTATATTAATTTAATATTTTATGTCATCTTGAGTAGTACCTCAGTCCTTTGTACTTTGTCTAAAGTGTTGATTGCAGGATTATAATTCATTTGATTAATTAAACTTTTCTTAATCCCGACATGTTGACAAACCATCTTCTATCATAGAAGCAAGAATATCAACCATTACTGAAAGCATTGAGTCGGGCTAAGGACTTGGTTTTTCCATTCCTATCAAATCTTCAAAAAGACTATTCCTACTTTCTAGTCTTTCTTCAATAGTTTGAATTGCGAATCGTAACATTGCTGCCGCCAAATCCCCAACTGTCCAATGCCTGTCCATTAAAACTCTGCTCACTGTGTCCAGCTGAAAATTTTAAAAGAAAAATTATGTATGGCTTTAGAGCTAAAAGAATATTTACAATCACACGCAGAAAATACATTTTTTATTTCTTTCTCATTTTTTCATCATTGTAAAAAAAAGTTTAAGAAATCATATTGATATAGGGTAATAAAATAAAGTTTTTTTTGTAATTAAAGGCAAAATTTTGAAGCAAAAAAAAAGTTTTTGAATAAAAAACTGTCTTTGAATTAAAAAGAATCTCTAATTAAAAAAATCTCGTTGAATCAAAGAAAAATGTAATTTGAATGAAAAATACAAATCAAAGAAAGTTTTTTCTTTAAATTCAGGGATCACAGTTCGTCCCCTATTTTACCTAATCCCCTTTTTTCCCCTTATTTTCCCCTTTTTTTAAAGAAAATCCCCTAAATCACCTAAAATCAAATATATATTCCCCCTTTCCCCCTAATTTTCAATAAATTTTTTTTTAATAATTTTTCAACAATAATACTTCAGACTACTTCAAAATACTCCAAATATTTAAAAATACTTCAAAATATTTA
>WNHD01000086.1:0-76537 GCA_011057455.1 Ganaspis sp. Gsp50
TATATTTTCAAGAGATCTATAAAATTACACCAAGCTTTTTAGATGCCAAAAAGCTTCGCGCAAAGAAATCATTAAAAGCTCTAAGCATCTCAGAGATCTTTTAGACACTTCATCAAAAAGTTAAATAATTATGAGCAAAAATTGATTATTGCCTTATTTGTCCAAAAGAATTGTTGTAAAATCGTAGGAAATAAATATTTACAGGAGTTCTGTAAAATTACACCAAGCTTTTTAGATGCCAAAAAGCTTCGCGCAAAGAAATCATAAAAAGCTCTAAACATCTCAGAGATCTTTTAGACACTTCATCATAAAGTTAAATTAATATGAGCAAAAATTGAGTATTGCTTTATTTGTCGACAAGAATTGTTGTAAAACCGTAGGAAATAAATATTTTCAAGAGATCTATAAAATTACACCAAGCTTTTTAGATGCCAAAAAGCTTCGCACAAAGAAATCATGAAAAGCTTTAAACATCTCAGAGATCTTTTAGACACTTCATCAAAAAGTTAAATTAATATGAGCAAAAATTGATTATTTCCTTGTTTGTCGACTAGAATTGTTGTAAAATCGTAGGAAATACATATTTTCAAGATATCTCTGAAATTCCACCAAGCTTTTTACATTCCAAAATGTTCCACGGTTTGAAACCATTTGTTATTTTAACCACCTCAATGTTATTTTAAGCACTTAAACGATAATTCGAAACTGGAATTTAAAGAAAAATACATTTTTGTCTTTCTCGACAAGAATCGATGTAAAATTGAGTATAGCTTCAATTAGAATTATCTTCAATCGGAAGTTTCTTTAATCGGAAATTTCTTCAATCGTAAGTTTTTTCAATCGGAAATTTCTCCAATCGTAAGTTTCTTCAATCGGAAATCTCTTGAATCGAAACTGTCTTCAATTGTAAATCTGAATGAAAAATCCCCTACTCTCAATTACCTTTATCAAAAAGTACATTATCTCTTTCTTTTTGCCTAAAAATGTCAAATCGCAAATGTCTTTCTCGCAGATGAATCTTTTCGCCCCCGTTTCTAATTGCAAGTGTTTCTTGATTGAAATGCCTCCTTTCAATCAAGCTGTCCTCATCCCATCAAATTCACAATTCAATAAATATTTACAATCGATTAGACTTTCCAGTTGCCTTGGCTCTTTATTTTGGCCATTATTGTCAGCTCGAGTATTCTGACACTTGGAAGTGCGGGCACTTGGACAAATCTACAAATTAATACGAAAGCTCATAATCTTTGGCATCATTGAAATCTCGAGTGACATTTATTCCGGCCCTAATGTGCTCACTCCTTTCACGTCGAATTTTGGAAGTTGTGAATGAGGGTGCGTCAATTCGCCTTTGTTGGATTTTCTCTCGTTTTTGAAACACGTCACTCTTTTATCCACAACACCCTTTGACTTTTTGCAATAACGACTCCATTCCCAGTAGCCGGATCACCACGTGATGTAACACACGGATTCAGCTTGTGACACGTGCTACGAGCCCACGTGATCTGGCGTGAGAGCAAACTCGCAGCCGGATTGGCTCGTCTATTCCCGTAACAGTCCCGGATTTACATTTACAAGGAGCCTTCTGTGTTGGTGTCAGCAGGACGGTTTCATGAGCGTGGGGGTTGTTCGCCAGGGTTTATGGGGTTCGCATTTAAGTAGGGCGTTTTATCGATTGCCAGCCGTTGTAAGCGTGCCGTCAGGACAAAGAGGATAGGATGTACAAGACCGCGTGATCTACTGGCACAAAAAAGAAAAACCTCCGTCAAAAAAAGTGTATATTCACGCAGGAAAGAAAAATGCCGATACTCGGGAAAATGGAAGAAAATGGAAAAGAATATTCTTCCACTGGAAGACTGCTCCTCGATTTTCTTCTTTCCGAGAGTATCTTTCGGTGAGTTTTTCTGGTTTTCAGAAAACAAGCGAGACCTCTTGATGGTTGCTAAAGCAACCCTCGAACCCATTCAGTATGATACCTATGCTTCCATTTCAGAGAGTTGGGACAAAGAGCAAATCTTGTGACGCTTTCGTGCTGAATAGAGCGGCTTGAGGATGAAAAACAGAATCCTTTTTGCGATTTTACTTAGAGAGCGAGAGGGAAATTTGACTTTCAGTTGCAGATATGAACTGACTTGTGGATAGTGGGATATATATATGTATATATAAGCGAAAGAAATGTCGAGAAAATCACTTTTAGTATTGCCTGATGGGATTAAAGTGAGACATTATCCCGGGTGACATTAATCTAGTTTCTCTGGCTGAGAGCTAGTCGCTGTGGAATTAATGCGGAAAATTGGTCCCTTGATGGCATTCAGCAAGAATAACTCGATTTTTTTATCCTTGTTGATTTTATCAAATATTTCTTTTACTCGGCTCAATTGGTTTAGATGAATTTTAGGCAGAGTGGAAGCAAGCAGATTCCACATGAAAAGATTGCAATTGAATATTCTCGAATTGTAGAAAAGCCAATATAACGATACTGTCATCATTTTTATAAGATTTTATTACATTTGAATGCATCTTTCAAATTAGATTTCAGTTAAATTGCTCTGTCAGTTACATTTTCAATATAGGGCTTTAAAATTTGAGAATATTTTATTTTATTTTTTTTTATTATTAATGTAAAGCTTTAGAATTCAATGGACACTTTTCAGGAGCTTTTTTCGTAGTCTTGAAAGTGTCGTTTAGTCTTTAAAATTATAAAAATTGGTCTAAATTTGATTTATTATTCACAAAATTCCTTACTAGGATATTAATTTCATGAGAATTTCCTTTTTAACTTCAATAACGTTTATCACAAAAATATCTTATGCAGAATAATGGTTTTTACACAGACTTTTTAAATATTATCCAGAATTTTGGTCATCTGATCCAAAGTTCTGATTTTTATTGAGAATTCTGGTCATTTTAGACAGAATTCTTTATTAATCTAGAGTACTGGTTATATCACCAAGAATTCTGCTCTGTTTTATTCAAAATTCTGGACATTTTTATCCAGAATTCTGGTCATATTGTCTAGAATTTTAGCTATTTTATCCACTCGTTGTTTTATATAGAATTTTTGACATTTTATCTATAATTCTGGTCATCTTAATCAAAATTATGTTTTTTATCCAAAATACTGTTTATTTTGCCATGAATTCTGGTCCTTTAAGCAGAATTATTGTCATTTTATTCAAAATTCTGGTCATTTTTCCCAGAATTTTTGTCTTATCCATCTTCTTTATTCAGAATTCTGGTCATTTTAGATAGTTTTCTTTTTTCCAGAATACTGGTCATATTACCAAGAATTCTGGTCTGTTTTATTCAGAATTCTGGACATTTTTATCCAGAATTCTGGTCATATTATTTAGAATTTTAGCTATTTTATCCACTCGTTGTTTTACATAGATTTTTTTTATTTTATCTAAAATTCTGGTCATCTTAATCAAAATTATGTTTTTTATCCAAAATACTGTTCATTTTGCCTTGAATTCTGGTCCTTTAAGCAGAATTCTTGTCATTTTGTTCAAAATTCTGGTCATTTTTCCAAAATTTTTGTCTTATCCATCTTTTTTATTCAGAATTCTGGTCATTTTAGATAGTTTCCTTTTTCCCAGAATACTGGTCATATTACCAAGAATTCTGGTCTGTTTTATTCAGAATTCTGGTCATTTGAGATAGTTTTCTTTTTTCCAGAGTACTGGTTATATTACTAAAAATTCTAATCTTTTTTATCCAGTATTCCGGTCATAATAGCTAGAATATTAGCTATTTTATCCACTGGTTGTTTTACAGAGGATTTTTTGTCATTTTATCTAAAATTCTGGCCATATTAATCAAAAATTAATTTTTATCCAAAATACTGGATTTTTCACCATGAATTCTGGTTACTTTAATAAGAATTCGAATCACATTAAGCAGAATTCTGGTTACCTTACACAGAATTCTGGTAATTTTACCCAAAATAGTTATCATTTTATCCACAATTTTAGTGTTATTGAAAATTCTAGTCATTTTAGGCAGAATTATGTTTGTATCCAGAATATTGGTTATTTCGATGAGAATTCTGGTTACTTTAATGAGAATTCTATTTATTTTACTCAGAACTTTGGTTATTTTATTCACAGTTTCAATGTTACTTTATCTAGAATCTTAATTTGTTGGTAAAAAATTCTGGTTATCGAACAAGAATTTTGGTTGTTATCCAGAATTCTGATAGTTGACCAGAATTCTGGTTGTTGTCCAGAATTCTGGTTGTTGCCGAGAATTCTGATTGTTGCAAAGAATTCTGGTAAAACCAGAATTATGTCTATTGTCCAGAATTCTAGGTTTCTAGCAAGAATTCTAACTATTATCCAGAATTCCGTTTTTGTCCGAAATTCTGGTTTTTACCTACATTCGTTAATATTACCTAAAATAAGTTATGATTAATTCTGGTTTTAACCAGAATATTACTTATCAGAACTATTTAACCAGAATTATAAAATTATTTTTAAAATTCCAATTTCGTGAAACAGAATTCCGTTTGTCAAGATTAGTTGTAAAAACATTTTTAATATCTTTGTGGTCATTTTAACTAAACTATTTTCGAATGTGGTAAGTGCGAATTTTATAAAAAAAGAATGAAAATAAATTATGTAATAAATCTTATATAATAAATTATGTAAAATTGATAATAATTCAATTTAATTGAACTCAAAGACATAATTTTGAAAACGTAGTATTAATCGTGCAAGTGAATTTGACGACTTGGAGTTGAATGCCATTGTTTCAAGGAAGCTTAATACAATAAGTAATTTCGAGAAATACGTGACAATGCTATCAGGATAGTGGTTCCGAAATTAAGTGCATTATACGTTAGGCTCGTGACACAAAGGCATTGATCGAATTATAATTATCTCCATAAAGTAGCCCTTAGTGGGCAATTAAAGAACACCTTTATCGTTAGAGCAGAGGAGTAAAACGTTTAATGCTATTTTAGTAATAGCTGAGATAAATGCTTCCCAGAAAAGTCCACTTTAGAAATTCTTGCAAATTTAACCAATTCTTAACACTTGACAATTATCAAATTATATAATTTATCACTGTCTTTAAAAAATTATTACATACGAATATCAATTTTACAAGGAACAACAATTTTTTGTGTTCAGAATTTATAACATTCTCAACTTTTCATCGTAAATATTTGTTCAAAACTGCTTTTTGCAACTATTTTTACAAAACTGCTTTTTGCATCTATTTTTACAAAATTACTTTGCATAACTGTTTTTTCAAAAAATGCTTTTCATTACTGCTTTTTTACAAAACTGTGTTTCGTAACTATTTCTCAAAAACAGATTTTCATAAACATTTTTTAAAGTGCTATTCATTATTTTTTAAAACGATTTAAAAAAAATTTTTTAGAATTGTATATTCTAATTTGTTTTTTATAGTTTTCTTTGCAGATTTATCTTAAAACCCAGGAATAACAATTTTAGTTATAAGTAACTTTAAATTAGTTCCAAAAAATAGACTCGAATTCGGGTAATTATCCAGAATTCTGGGGAGTTATCCATAAAAGAATTCTAGTTATTTTAAACACAAGTACAATTCAATCAGAATGTTGGTTTGTTTAACCAAAAGTTTATTTAGAATTTCTTTTGTTTAAACCAAAACAATGATTTAACCAGAACAATGATTTAACCAGAACAATGATTTAACCGGAACAATGATTTAACCAGAACAATTATTTGACCAGAACAATTATTTAACTAAAACAATGATTTAACCAGAACAATTATTTGACCAGAACAATTATTTAACCAGAACAATGATTTGACCAGAACAATTATTTAACTAAAACAATGATTTAACCAGAACAATTATTTGACCAGAACAATTATTTGACCAGAACAATTATTTAACTAGAACAATGATTTAACCAGAACAATTATTTGATCAGAACAATGATTTAACCAGAACAATGATTTAACCAGAACAATGATTTGACCAGAACAATAATTCGACCAGAACAATTATTTAACCAGAACAATTATTTGACCAGAACAATGATTTAACCAGAACAATTATTTGACCAGAACAATTATTTGACCAGAACAATGATTTAACCAGAACAATTATTTAGCCAGATCCAGAACAGTAATTGGAACTTTGGATAATTTATCCAGAATTCTAGTCAATTAATTGATTAATTAACACATCCGGAATTATTTTCAAATTGTCTGGAATTCTGGTTCACTTACCCAGAATTCTGGTTCACTTACCCGGAATTCTGGTCAATTTAAACGGAGTTACGGATAAATTAAACTAAAATAACTAGCGAAGCACTTTTTAGTATCCTAATTGTTTTTATCCAAAATGTTGTTCACTTTACCCAGAATTCTAGATAATCTACCCGGAATTCTGGTCAATTTATCAAAAGTTCTTGTACATTTACGCAGTATTTTGGTTTATTGACCGGGAATTCTGGTTTAATTATCCAGAATTTTGGTAAATTATCCGGAATTCTGGACAATTTATCCTGAATTCCGGATAAAACATCAAAAACAACGATTAAAGTGATATTTAAAAGTATTTTTCGGTTATTTGAACCAGGAAATATATTTTCAGAGCGGGGAAATTTTTTTTATTGTGTCTTGGTCATTTTCGCTCGCTGCGAAAAGATGTTAAAAACAAAACGTAACTATTGTTTGACTGTAAGTGATCTTTTTAAATATGAAATTCTCTCATCTTGTGAGGATAGTGAAATATAATTGGGGCGTAAAACTGATTAAAAAGTTATTACTGCTGAGCTTTAAAATGATGTCTTTTCTCTCCCTGTTTATTCATCCTTATCTATATGTCTTCTTCTTGCTGAGTCGGTTTATGACTCTCTCTCTCTCTCTCTCTCTCTCTCTCTCCTCTTTCTCTCAAGCTCCTTTTGGCTTTATTTTTCTTTGTCTTTCTCTCGCTTATTCTCTCTGCTTCTATTTCTCTCTCCCTTTGGCTCTCATTTTCTTTGTCTCTCTCGCTTTCGCGCTCGCTTTCTCTTTGTCTTTCTCTTTTTCGCGCTGGCTCTCTCTTTGTCGCTCGCTCTCTCTTTCTCTCTCATTTTCTCTCTTTACGGTTATCCTCTGCAGAAGCCAAAGCAAGAGTTTCCGATAGATGAGATGGCCGACTACGGCAACAGTGACAGCAACACGCACGCTTCATGAATATTCATGAAAATGCGATGTGCTGCTCCTTCGCGGAATGGGGCTAACACAGTTTCTTCGCCCCTTCGAAATGAGACACTGCGTAATAAGCCTCGTGACACAAGGACACAATAGCAAAAGGGATTTCCATCTTGAAGATTCATTAATAAAATGAAGAGACACTGTTGCAATATCTCCCGAGAGAGAACGAATTTGCAATCGAATTTCATAAATATGCAACTACTTTTTTAATTACAATTCCTTCATGTGTCTCGTAAATGCTCTCTTTTTTTCAAGGAGAAAAACATTTATCGAGTTCGAAGATTAAAATTTGTTTTAATTCAATTTTTTCTTGGGATTTCTTTATTCTAGTATTTTTTCTTATTCTTGCATTTTTTCTTGTTCTTGCATTTTTGTTTATTTTTGCAGTCAGTTTATTCTTGAAAGCCATTTTTTTTATTTCACGAATTAGTTTTATTTCGTAATTGGAAACGGAGGTTTTTTCAATCGATGTGAAAAATTCATTTGAAATATACGGTTGGTAAAAATAAAAATGAGTCATTTTGAAAGTTTTGATTTCAATTGGAAAAATGAGGATTTAATTAAAAGAGATATTGTTTTTTGTGTCTGGTATAGAGTTTTTTTTTGAAGCAGTTTCGTGCGTCGAAACAAATATTAATCAAACGATATCACTAGTAAATAATAATTTATTTTCACTAATAAAGCTGCATTTTTTGCAGAAGTATTTCGAAACTATTAATATTATTACTATTAATATAAATAGTAATAGTAATAAATTACTATTGCAAATTACTATTACAATAGTAATAAATTACTATTGCTATTAATATTATAATTTTTATTATTGCAGTTAATAAGTTTAATTACCCAATTGATTGCAATATTCTTTTCGAGAATTTCATCTAGTCTTTTCAAGTCTTTTTACTAATTGAAAAAATTAAAAGAAGACTTTAAAACTCGGTGGTTGTATTCTCCAGAATTCCCTCTTTAATTTGAGCCCAAAAAACTGAAAAAATGTTCGGTAGTTTTTGAGTTACGAGCAAAAAAGTGAAATTTCATTTTATTACGAAGTGAAAAAATGTACAGAAAAGTTTAAAACTTTGTGTTTGCATTCTCGAGAATTCCCTCTTTAATTTGAGCCCAAAAAACTGAAAAAATGTTCGGTAGTTTTTAAGTTACGAGCAAAAAAGTGAAATTTCATTTTTTTACGAAGTGAAAAAGTGTAGAGAAAAATTTAAAACTTCGTGGCTGTATTCTCGAGAATCCCCTCTTTAATTTGAGCCGAAAAAACTGAAAAAATGTTTGGTAGTTTTTGAATTATGAACAAAAACGTGAATTGAATTCGTGCCGACTCGATCAGCTGATTGCGCATTCTCAATTCACATTTTCGTACATAATTCAAAAACTACTCAACATATTTTAAGTTTCTTGGGCTTAAATTAAAAAGCATATACAGGAGATTATCACAACTGAGTTCTATTGTTTCCCATAAAGACTTTCAGCTTCGAAATTTTTTTCCTAAAGCTACAAAAGTTTATAGAAAATTACAAAACTTCGGGATAATGATCTCTAGAATGTCCTCTTTCATTTAAATCCAAGAAACTTAAAATCTAATAATTAGTTTGGGAGTTATGAGCAGAAACATGACTTTAGTTTCTGACAACTCGAGCAGCTGACTGCGCAAACTCAATTCACGTTTTCGTAAATAACTCAAAAACTACTCAACATGTTTTAAGTTTCTTGGGCTTAAATTAAAGAGCAGATCTGAGAGATTATCACCACTGAGTTCTATTGTTTTCCATAAAGATTTGCAGCTCTGAAAAAGAATTGAAATTCATAAAATACGGTTTTTAAAAAAATGAAATCGTACCTAACTTTTTTTACACGATATTTCGACACCTTTTACCTTTTACATTTTTTTCACCTTACATTTTTTTAAGTGGATTTATCCACTTAAAAAAATTTAAAAATTTAAAAAATTTAGAAATTTAGAAAAATTAGAGAAAATGAGAAAATTTGTCAAAAATGATATAAAAGAAAGCTCGATACGAAGAAACACAAGCTGCTGAGAGTATCGTTTAAAAAACGAAGCACATGGCAACTAGTTCCGGAATTTTGGATTCGTTTTTGTTTCCCATAGAATTTTAATGTGAATTTGACACGATTGTCGGTCGCTTGTGGTTTTAGTCTAATTCTAAAGACTAAGCCGAACCCTTCCGCGTCGATGAGGCTTCACCGAAACCCTTCAATCTTATCCTTAAGGAGGAAGAGGGAAGTCAAATTCTGACGGGTGCCTCGAATTTCGACAATCCTATTCAAACGCCTCTAAAAATAATAAACTTCCCTTACTCGCTAATTAAATTTAACTCTCTAGTCCCCTCATTGAAAATTAGCCCAATATTTTTATTTCTCCTGAGCGCTCAATTCATACTTTTTTCCAATATCATAATTCATATTCAATTCCAATATTATACCAAATTACCTTTTTCACCATCAATTTACATTTAATTGTAAAAAATGCCCGTACTGAAAATACCATCCAAAATTATTTCATATATTGCAGAAATTCCAGGCCAGCTAATATAAAAGAAACAGAGATTTTATTACTCTCGGGATAATTGTCAAAGGATTCCTTTCATTCACTGGATCGAATCGTAATTTGTCGAAAATTCCTGAAATATTGTCATAATTTTTTTCGGATCATGAAAAACGGACTTTTTTAAATTATTTAATTTATTATCTTTTTTTTTCAATTACAGAGTTTGTATATTGTCGTGTGTATTTGCAAATTATGCGAAACGATGAGGGTTCGGTTGTTGAAATGAGAAATAGTTTTTCGCTCATTTGCATAAACTCATATTTGTCCGTTTGTGCCATCGTAAATAGTAATTTAGACTAAGAAGGATTTTATTGGGACCTTCATATGCGGGTATAGGAAAACTGGAAAGGACCCTAGCACGTCAATTCAAGCAGATAAGCCCCAGCTCACGTGTACTTTATGCCTCTTAGATGCAAGGCGGGGGGTCATTGGGTCATTTTTTATAAACTGGTTTCAAGTCGTGCCTTCAACTTCAGCTGCCATCAGGGACGAACCTAAAACTCGTTCACTCGCATAAATTAATGCCTTGCAAGGAATCTTTGTCCTAAATTATCATTTTAATCTAATTATGGTGAAAAAAAACTTATTAGTATTCAACTTTTTTTCCTGGAGTTAAGTTTCAGTGGTTATCTTCAACGATTTATAATTTTTGCATTTTATTTATTGCATTTTTATTAAATTATTTAATTAATTAATTAAATAATTATTAATTATTATTTAATTTATTACATTTTATTGTATTTTATTGTATTTTATTGTATTTTATTGTATTTTATTTCATTTTATTTCATTTTATTTCATTTTATTTCATTTTATTTCATTTTATTTCATTTTATTTCATTTTATTTCACTTTATTGCTTTTATTGATATTTTGAATATTTTTTAATTAGTTATTGCAATAATAGTGTAAATGTCAATATTATCTTAAATCCTCAATAACTCGAGAAATAATGAAGATTTTTTTGAGTTCTTTGATTCATTTAAAAGGTGGTTTTTTATAGAACGAAATAATCGGATCAATTTTGTTTCATATTTTTTCCCTACATTTTTACACAAAGTTGAATTGAAAACAAAAGCGTATCAATTTTGTTCCATATTTTTTCCCTACATTTCACACGAAGTTGAATTGAAAAAAAATGTCAAAATTTCTGAAAAAAAGAAGTCTGAGACGAAAATATTTTGAATATTTTTAAATTAGTTATTGCAAAAATGATGTAAATGGCAAAATTTTCTTAAAAAATCTATAACTCGGGGAATAATGGAGATTTTTTTGAGTTCTTGGATTTATTTAAAAAGTGGTTTTTTATAGAATGAAATAATCGCATTAATTTTTCATGTTTTTTTCACAATATTTAACACAAAGTTGAATTGAAAACCAAATCGCATAAATTTTGTTTCATATTTTTTCCCTGCATTTCACACAAAGTTGAATTGCAAAAAAATGTCTAAATTCTGAAAATTTCTGAAGAAAATAAGGCTATGAAGTAATTTTAAACATTTTCAAATTAGTTATTGCAAAAATAGTGTAAATGACAATATTTTAAAATATTTTAAATATTTTAAAATCAATAACTTAGGAAATGATAAAGATTTTTTTGAGTTCTTTAGTTCATTTAAAAGGTTGTTTTTTATAGAACAAAATAATCGTATATCCGATTTGTTTAATATTTTTTCCTACATTTTACACAGAGTTGAATTGAAAAAAATGCAAGTTATTTCGTCAATTTGAAAAATGTGACATTAAGAATTGCATATTTGACTACAACGTCTATAATTGTACTAAAAGTACAATTACCATATTTACCATATTTTCTTTTGTAAAAATATTCTCAATTAAAAAACGATTGTACAGTAAAAACTATAAATTTTTCTATAGATAAATTCGTATAGAAGCGACGATTTTTTATTTTCTAAAAGATCTCATAATTTCTTTAATCTCTTTTTATAACGCATCTTTTTTTTATAACTCTTTCAATTGTCATTCCTTCAAAATGTCTTTTATAGAAAAAGTATTAAAAATAAAACAGAAATTTAAGAAAAGGAATAAAAGAAATACAAAAAGTTAGATCAAAAGGAAAAGAAGAAAGAAAGAAAGAATGGAAAAAGAAAAGAAAGAAAAAAGAAAAGAAAAAAAAGAGAGAACAAAGAAAAGAAAGAAGGAAAGAAAGAAAAAAGTATGAAAGAATGAAAAGAAAAATAAAAGAAAAATAAAAGAAAAAAAAGAAAAAGAAGAAAAAGAAGAGAAAAATAAAAGAAAAATAAAAGAAAAATAAAAGAAAAGAAAAATAAAAGAAAAAAAAAAGAAGAGAAAAATAAAATTTCAAAAGTACAAAATATCAGAATAATTGTGCGTTCAATAAAAAATCTTGAAAACAAAATTGTCACATTTTTCGTATTTTTTCGGTTTTTCTTCTAGTTTTTTGTCGTCTCTCTCTTTTTGTCTTGGCTCTCACATAATGAGAGAGTCACTGTGTAAAAGAATGAAAAGTCTGCTGCTCTGGATTGTTGAAGTAGCCTGGGTAACAATGTCAGATCGGTACCCCTGAAAGCAACAACCGGTCTTACGCCCTTATGCCACATGCCGTCGTAAAATTACAACCCTTTTGCATCTAAAGGGCGTTTCTGACCGCTGAGTGAACAATGTGCGGATTTATAGTGTTCGCGCTATATAGCGACCTACATGTTTAGTCCGTTCTCCGCACTTACGGGTTACCTGCTCCTCTGCAGGCAAATTCAAATAGGAAGAGCGAGAAAGAGAGTTGCCGTATATTCAATTGAATTGGAACCCCTCCCGGTCACCCGTTGCTAGGCGCTTCCGCCTATAGATCGCTCGTAATGTACTTCGTTTTGTTTCATTTCATTTCATTTCATTTCATTTTGTCTGGCAGCCTTACCCGATCCATTCTACTTTCCAAGTGATGTTGGAAATCTACGATTTTTCCCCGGAAACAGCACCAGCTCAGAGACTACCCTTCAAAATTCCCCATTATTTATCACAGACTCCTTTCTTCTTAAATTCTTCACCCTCATAATTAAAACGTCCACCCGACAGCTTCAGCTTCCTTTTTTTTTCTTCAGGAAATTCTCTTCAAATATTTTTATCCGGCGGTATTGTCTTTGATGAAGATGAGCTTGTGCGAGACAATTTTTGTCAGGATTATTTTGAGTGTGTTTTTTTGTTCGTATAATTTAATATATAATTAAGATCAATTTAATTTAAGGACTAAAATTTGAGGAAAATTTGACTCGGAGTGATTTACGGAAAATTGTTAGGTAGATGACAAATTTTACAATTTCGAAGCTGTTTTATGATTTTTATAGAATTAATGAAAGCTAGAAGTGAGAGAATTTGAAATTGGATAGATTGTTGTGAATTTGTTGAACAATAATTTTTGATAAGAATGTTAAGTAATTCTGGTCTTTTATCTAATGTCATCTTTGAATAGAATCTCGTGCGTTCGCATCGTTTGCAAACTTATTACTTTCACAAGAGAGAGAAAGAAGGAGAGAGAGATAGAGAGAAAAAAGGAGAGAGAGATAGAGAGAAAGAAAGATAGATAGATAGAGAGAAAGAAAGATAGATAGAGAGAAAGAAAGATAGAGAGAGAGAAAGAAAGATAGATAGATAGAGAGAGAGAGAGAGAGAGAGAGGGAGAGAGGGAGATAAAGAGAGAGAGAGAGAGAGAGAGAGACAAAGAGACAGACAGACAGAGACAGAGAGAGGTTAAAGTTTCTTTAACAACTTGGAAATAATGCAGGAAAAAATAATTATGCGAATAAATGCCGTTAGAGTAATTAATAAAACAATTATGTAAACTGCATTATCTGCTTGCTAATAAAATTTGTTACCTAATCACCACAAACGGCACAAAGAACTTATATTGTTTAAAACCGCGATTCAATTATAGATAGCCAAGCACAAAAAATATTCCTCAACTTGTCAAAAATTTATCTTCAGCCAATGAACCAAAAATTTGAATTCAACGTTTGTGTCAAACAAAAATTTGAATTTTACTTTTGCGTTCTTTTTCATGTCTTTCAATTATTTCTATCACATTTCTATATCGTACTATATATCTATCAAACAATTCTCTGTAATAATCTGCAGACTATTCTCTTTAATTTTAATCCAAGAAACGTAAAATGCGTCGAGCAGTTTTTGAATTACGAGCAAAAAAGTGAATTATTTTCTAAAATAATGAATATCTTTCTACTTCAAGGTTTCTTACGAAATGAAAAAATGAAAAGAAGACTTTAAAACTCGGTGGTTGTATTCTCCAGAATTCCCTCTTTAATTTGAGCCAAAGAAACTTAAAAAATGTTCAGTAGTTTTTGAGTTACGAGCAAAAAAGTGAAATTTCATTTTTTTACGAAGTGAAAAAATGTACAGAAAAATTTAAAACTTTGTGGTTTCATTCTCGAGAATTCCCTCTTTAATTTGAGCCAAAGAAACTTAAAAAATGTTTGGTAGTTTTTGAATTATGAACAAAAACGTGAATTGAATTCGTGCCGACTCGATCAGCTGATTGCGCATTCTCAATTCATGTTTTCGTACATAACTCAAAAACTACTCAACATATTTGAAGTTTTTTGGGCTTAAATTAAAGAGCAGATCCAAGAGATTATCACCGCTGAGTTCTATTGTTTTCTCTAAAGATTTGCAGCTTCGAACATTTTTTCCTAAAGCTACAAAAGTTTATAGAAAATTACAAAACTTCGGGATAATGATCTCTAAAATGTTCTCTTTCATTTAAGTCCAAGAAACTTAAAATCTAATAATTAGTTTGGGAGTTATAAGCAGAAACATGACTTTAGTTTCTGGCAACTCGATCAGCTGACTGCGCAAACTCAATTCACGTTTTCGTAAATAATTCAAAAACTACTCTACATATTTTAAGTTTCTTGGTCTCAAATTAAAGAGCAGTTACGCGAGATTATCACAACTGAGTTTTAATTATTTTTTATTATTCTTTCAATTTTTTTTGTTAAAAGAAAGAAATATTTGTTATTCCAAAGTTGTTCGTTAGCGTAATTAAAATCTTTTTCCGCCTAAAACAAAATGTAAAAGACTATAGTCTTTGGCGCCACCTTCTTTTTTGCTTTTGTATACAAAAATACCTTCTTTTTTGCTTTTGTATACAAAAACAAAAAAGAAGGTGGCGCCATTTTGAAATGAAGGATGAGACCTGATAATGCGTCAATTACAAATAATTATAATCAAGGCCAGATTAGTGTCTATTGAAAAGTAGCTCAATTTCGAAAATCAACAATTAATTAAAGCCGAGGTATGAGCTCATCATTTCCTTTTTGAAATGAGCGATTAACTGCTCATCTAAAGATCTTGACTAATTACCGGACGCCATAAATGTTAGTAATGATCTTCTAGCTTCTTTTCAATATCTTTTGATTGCATAGGTCATCATCATTAGTCATCAGCAATGAGGGGCAGGGTTTCTGCTCTGATTTAGGTAGTTGCCACCCCTTTGGGTGCAATTTTTAGCGTGAAAATGACTCACGAGTGCCGTATATCTTGGAGAATCGATCAAAAGCCATGGTAACTGCCAGGAAACTTGCATATTCTTGAAATCTAGAGGAAGTGTTGAGCTGCAAGGAAACGTCTATACGTCGACTGGCGATCAACGATCATTGATAAGCCAAGCGGCAAAAAGTTACTTCATCGTGCTAAAAGTGCCAGCTCTCGAGGCGTTGATCGAATTGCCCCTGGCGCTATCAGATAATAGTATCTCTTAATATCTAGGGAATCGACGATGCACAGCCAAAGCGTCTACAATCGCTGGGTATATTATCGACGCACGATAAGGAAAAGTCGTCACTGTACGTCGTGGTCGAATCCGGAACGTTCATTTCTCCTTCTACTTTTCGTCTCTTCTTCTTTTTATTCTTTTTATTTTTTCCTTTTTATTTTTTATTTTTTTTTTTTCATTTTTATTTTTTTCTTTTGTTTTTTGTTTTGCTTTTGTTTTTTTCTTTTGCTTTTGTTTTTTTTCTTTTGCTTTTGTTTTGCTTTTGTTTTTTTCTTTTGCTTTTATTATTTTTCCTTTTGCTTTTGTTTTTTGTTTTGCTTTTGTTTTTTGTTTTGCTTTTGTTTTCTTCTTTTGCTTTTGTTTTTTCTTTTGCTTTTGTTTTTTTCGTTTGCTTTTGTTTTTTTCTTTTGCTTGTGCTTTTTTTCTTTTGCTTTTGTTTTTTTCTTTTGCATTCGCTTTTTTCTTTCGCTTTGTTCCTTTTTTAATCGTCTCCTTTTTTTCTTTTCTTCTCCTTTGCTGTTTGTTCTTCCTCTCCTCCTTTTTCTTCTTTTCTACTTACTCGTTTTCCTCTATTTCATTCCGGTAATCAACGACAGATTTCAGAGGGGTTCTAAAAATTCGTTTCCTCCAACCTGGCATTTGGACCCGACTTTATTCTCTTAAATATTTCCAAGGGAAGTCAAATATTCCGAAAAACTTTTTATCGCAAACACTTTCTCTGGAAAAAATTCCATTGAAGAAGAGATTTATTTTTTTTATACTACACGGAAATGTAGTTTCTGCTACTGTTACACTCATATAGGCACTTACTAGGAAAAAAGTTTGTTTAAATCAAAGAAACATTTAATTGAAGTAATGTCAAGTAAATGTTTATCTTATTCAAGCATATACTTGCTTGGAAATAGTTATATTCATTTTAAACAATTTTTTTATTATGCAAAATGTTATATTCCTATGTTGTTTTTTTTTAATCATAATTTGGGTCGAATCAAATAAATCTTTGTTTGTGATGTCAAACATTTGTTTGAAAACAAATATTCGTTTGATTAAACAAGCATTTGTCTGATTTAAACAAATATTCGTTTGATTTAAACAAATATTCGTTTGATTTAAACAAACATTTCTCAGAGAGAGATCAAGGAAAAACCTTAGCCGTTTTAATATAATTTTTAACATAAAATCCAAGTTTTGTCAATCGACTATATTGGATTCCTTTCAGTTTTCAAAAATGCAAAATTTTATATATTTAAATCGATACGTTTTATCCACAAAGATTAGTTATTACACTAGCACCCATTTGGGTGCCTAATATTACAGAAAAAAGATTACCAGAATGAAACCAGTATTAACGTAGAAATTATAATTCTTAATCTAAATTTCGTAATCTAAATTAAAATTAAATTTTAATCTAAATCTAAATTCACGTTTTTCAGTATATAATTCTTTTCTGTCCACCCCTTGAGTATTTATCATTACAGTGGCACCCACTTGGGTGCCTGATAGTGGAAAAAAAAGATGAACACTAATATCCCAGTATTAACGTAGAAATTATTATTCTTAATCAACCCAATTGGGTTGCCTTAAAAATCGAGAAACTCACGTTTTTCAGTATTTAAGAGTTTTTTGTCCATCCCCTGGGTCTTTATCATCACAGTGGCACCCATTTGGGTGCCTGATATTGAAAAAAGAAGATGAACACCATTAGTCCAATATTAACGTAGAAATTATAATTTTTATAATCAACCCATTTGGGTTGACTTAAAAATCGAGAAATTCACGTTTTTCAATATTTAAGAGTTTTTTGTCCATCCCCTGGGTCTTTATCATCACAGTGGCACCCATTTGGGTGCCGGATATTGGAAAAAAAAGTTGAACACGAATGTCCCAGTATTAACGTAGAAATTATTATTCTCAATCAACCCAATTGGGTTGCCTTTAAAATCGAAAAATTCACGTTTTTTAGTATTTGAGTGTTATTTGTCCATTCCCTGAGTTTTTATTCTCACAGTGGCACCCATGGCACCCATTTGGGTGCCTGTGGAACAAAAATTTGAACACCATTTTCTTTTTCTTGTATTCTATTTTTATTTTTATTCGTTTATTGTTTTTATTCTTTTTGTTGTATTCTTTTTTCAGCCTTTTTTGTAATCTCTTTTTTCATTCCTTTTTTTATTCTTTTTGTTCTATTCTTTTTTTAGCCTTTTTTGTAATCTCTTTTTTCATTCCTTTTTTTGTACTATTGTTTTGTATTCTTATTTGTATCCTTTTCCTTGTATTCTTTCGTTCTAATATTTTTTTGTTTTCTTATTTGTATTATTTTTTGTATTATTATTATTATTCCTTGTATTATTTTTTTACTATTTTTTTGTATTCTTATTTATATCCTTTTCCTTGTATTCTTTTTTTATATTTCTTTTTTGTACACTTACTTGTATCCTTTTCCTTGTATTCTTTTCTTGCTGCTATTGTCCTCTACCCATAATTTGTATTTCTCTTTTATTTTTGCACTGCACCACTTGTGTGGCACCAAGTGTCTCGATTTTACACAATTGTCAAGGCAGAAACTTATTTGATAACAATGTCATCTGTATGCAATTAAAAATTAAGTGGATAATTCGAATTAATTCTCAAAGTCGCACGAGGCAATTGGACTGCATTTTTATATTAAAAGAATCAAGAGACAAAGAAGCAGTAGAACAAAGGACGAAAATTGACGATGTAGGGTGCCAACCCTAGACAAAGACTCACTGAATAGAAATGATAGGGAGGGAGCGACAAACAAGCATTTTTTCGTACGGAATCCTAATAGTTACGAAATGTAACCTTTCGATATAAGGAAAACAACCCTCTATCCATTAATAACCACTGGTCATAAATGCAAAAAAAAACTCGATCTGAAATTTGAATTTTGACCCTCTTGGACAATTTTCGCTAAAAGGGAAAAAATCTCTTAATTGTCAATGCAACGTTGTTAAATTTCAATTTGCACACTTGGATTTTTAAAGAAATATGTGAATTTTACAGCACCTTGAAATTCAAGAGGCGATGCAATGAAAAAGTAAAAAAGTAAAGTTAAAAAAGTTTAAAAAGATAAAAAAAGTTAAAAAGTAACATTTTCTTTTGTTTGTATGGAAATATTGTAGAGATGTGTAAAATGTTTCGTACAAAGGTAAAAAGTTGTTTTTTACAAACAAAAGTTGTTTTCTTACATACAAAAGTTGTTTTTTTACATACAAAAGTTGTTTTTTTACATACAAAAGTTGTTTTCTTACATACAAAATTTGTTTTCTTACATACAAAATTTATTTTCTTGCATACAAAAGTTGTTTCAAGTATATTAGACATTTGAAGTTGATAAAATTGGAGGCTTGAGACTAGTAAATGGAGTTTGCAACCATTAGTCTTGATTCCTTTTACTATTATTGATTGGTTTTAAAAAGTTTTCCGACTTATCAATCTTAATTCATATCGTTGTGTAGTTTTAAAAGATCATTTCGACGACCATCCATCATAATTTTCAGGAAACCTTGCGATGCTTTTGAAATATATATTTCCAGAATGTTCGATCAAACAAAAAGTAAATAGTCTCTTGTGACAGAAAAATCATTAGATCAGTAAGAATGACGGATGCTATGAAAATTGCCTTTTAACTATATACCCTTGCTTTGTTTAAACACATAAACATTGCATGAAAAGCTTCATCGTACTTTCCGTAATTTTCCATTTTTAGAACGCAAGAGAAAAAAACAAAAAGACATGCAAATTTACTTGAAGCTACACAGAAAAAACAAAATGTTCTTTTTCAATGCACTCTTTTTCAAGAAAATGTTAAATTCCAAGATAAATTGAAATTCTACAGGCATATGCCTGTAAAAATTCAAGTTTATCTTGAAATTTAACATTTGTTTTTCCTGTGTATTGTTTTCCTAGTTGTAAGAATTCAGAACCAATTCTGCCTTTCTTTGAACCAATTCTTTTAAAAGGACAAAACAATTATTTTTGGTCAAAAACCAATTCGATTTGGACAAGAACCAATTCTATTTGAACAAAAAGAAATTATATTTCAACAAAAACCGATTTTATTTGGACTAGAACCAATTCTATTCGAACAAGAACCAATTCTATTTTGCCAAACGGAAATTCTTTTTGAACAAAAACCAATTCTATTTTTTGGACAAGAGCCAAAATATCCCTGCGTTGATATTGGCCAAAAAGAGACGAAATTAATAAAGATACCAACAATGTCAAAATCATCATCATTATTAAAATATACATCTTATTAGAGAAAGCCTTTTGTATTTATAGCCGTGTGGTACTTCCGCAAGTATTCTTCCTCCGTTTTCAGTTTCATGTCATGATCCAACTACCTGTTTCTCGTGAATAGAATCGCTTTCGGCCAAGTTGGAGTAGGTTGAGGTAAGGTTCGTTTCTGAGAAGAACCGGTTGACTCGTCTCCAAGTCCAGTCGTCACGCGAAAGACTTGCTTTCATGTTTCTTTCCTATACTTATACAAAACTGCAAGAATAAAGATTAAGAGATTAAGCTCTATTTTCTATGGAAAACTCTTCCTCAAACCAAACACAATAATTGGATCATTTTATTTTCCTCTATTTCCATATTTCAAAAATTTCCTCAATATATTATAATAGATTCGTTTCTATACCCTTTTTCTACACGAAACCATTTCCCGGGATTTTTCTTTTATATAAACTTTATTTCTACGGAAAAGGGACAATTTTTATCACTGGGGTCAATCATTGAACTTGACAAATACTTTTTTTTCGTGTTGTACGAACAAAATTTTTCTAGTGCTACATCAACGAAACGTTTAGCAAATTCAACGAAACGTTTCGCTATTTTAACGCAACTTTTTGGTGTTTCAACGTAACTTTTCCTTGTTACAAAGAAACGTTTTGCTATTTTAACGAAACTTTTCATTGTTCGAAAGAAACGTTTCGCTATCTTAACGCAACGTTTCACTATTTTTACGCAACGTTTCACTATTTTAACGAAACGTTTCGTTGCTCCAAAGAAACGTTTCATTGTTTCAAAGAAACGTTTCGCTAAATCAACGAAACTAAGAAGTAGTGAAAACTTTCTAAGTTTCCACGAAACCTTTCGATGTTTTGACGAAACTATTCGCTCTTTTAACGAAACTTTTCGCTACTTGAACCGAATGAATTGGTATTTTAACGAAACTTTTTCCTGTTTTAACTAAACGTTTCGATTTTATGACGAAACCGTTTTCCCGTTGTCATTGTGATGCATAAAGAGTATTGAACCAGAGCCTTTTTAAGAGAGAGAGAAATATTACAAGAAATCGATAGTTGCGGAAAGCATGATATTAAATTAATAATGTACGTGAAAGCATTGTTTTTTATGAATAATGTAAGATGACTATTTGTTAAGCAATGAAATCAATAAATAAACAGAATCGATTCGGTAAAATCAATATAGTAGAAGTGCCATTTTTTATGTCGTTGAAATCACACATGAAAGGTTATTGATTGTACAGAAGGACATTTTATGAATTTATTATGGCATTTGTACATTGTTGCAAAAGAATAAAGTTCGTGTAGAGTGCGCTTATTGAGGGTGATTGACGGTTGATATAACCTCACGTATTAAATCTACGACACTTTAAGGGTTAGCTTTCCTTTCATCTAATTCTAGTATAACAGCGAATTTTGTTCATTGTGTGAAAATTTCATTTATTGAAATGAATCACTCACCATTGACTAAAAACTGGTCACTATAGGCTAGAAACTAGTCACTATAGACTAGAAACTAGTCACTATAGACTAGAAACTAGTCACTATGGACTAGAAATAAACAGAATTGTTACTAGTTTATTTAATATACGATTCAACGATTTGCTCATTGAATTAGTAAACTTTACAAAAAGAATTTGTAGTTTTCTACTGAGAACTAGTCACTATCGACTAAAAGATAGTCACTGTTGACTGAAAATTAGTAACTATGGACTAAAAGCTAGTCACTATTGACTGACAATTAGTCACTATAGACGAAAATCTAGTCACTATTCACTGAGAATTAGTCACTATGGACTAAAAGCTAGTCACTATTGACTGAAAATTAATCACTATGGACTAAAAACTAGTCACTAGCGACTAAAAACTAGCCATTATTGGCTGAAAATTAGTCGCTATGGATTAAAAACTAGTCACTGTAGACTAAAAGCTAGAATTTGTATATTTCTACTGAGAATTAGTTACTATGGACTAAAAACTAGTCTCAATAGACTAAAATCTAGTCTCAATAGACTAAAAACTAGTCACTATTGACTAAAAACTAGTCACTATTGGCTAAAAAGTAGTCACTATGGACTAGAAATAAACAGAATTGTTACTAGTTTATTTAATATACGATTCAACGATTTGCTCATTGAATTAATAAACTTTACAAAAAGAATTTGTAGTTTTCTACTGAGAACTAGTCACTATGGACTAAAAGATAGTCACTGTTGACTGAAAATTAGTAACTATGGACTAAAAGCTAGTCACTATTGACTGAAAATTAGTTGTCATGGACAGAAAATTAGTCTTTAGCGACTAAACGCTAGTCACTATTGACTGAAAATTAATCACTATGGACTAACAACTAGTCACTAGCGACTAAAAACTAGTCACTACAGACTAAAAGCTAGTCACTATCGACTGAAAATTAGTCACTATAGACGAAAATCTAGTCACTATTCATTGAGAATTAGTCACTATGGACAGAAAATTAGTCATTAGCGACTAAAATCTAGTCACTATTGACTGAAAATTAATCACTATGGACTAACAACTAGTCACTAGCGACTAAAAACTAGCCATTATGGACTAAAAATTAGTCACTATGGACTAAAAACTAGTCACTATAGACTAAAAGCTAGTCACTATTGACTGAGAATTAGTCGCTATGGACTAAAAACTAGTCACTATAGACTGAAAGCTAGTCACCATTGACTAAAAATTAGTCACTACGGACTAAAAACTAGTCACTATTGGCTAAAAATTAGTCACGATTGACTGAGAATTAGTCGCTATGGACTAAGAACTAGTCACTATAGACTGAAAGCTAGTCAGCATTGACTAAAAATTAGTCACTATGGTCTAAAAACTAGTCACTATTGGCTAAAAATTAGTCACTATAGACTAAAAGCTAGTCACTATTGACTAAAAACTAGTCACTATTGGCTAAAAACTAGTCACTATTGGCTAAAAAGTAGTCACTATTGGCTAAAAAGTAGTCACTATTAGCTACAAATTAGTCAAAATGGTTACTAACTCATTTGATAAACGATTCACTCCTATTTCAATTATTCAAAACGCTCAAAAGTGACTAATTCACATTTAGAGGGAATTCATTATAACAATGCTTCCTCCGAAGTATCAAAATAAACTAATTTTAATACAAATGCAGCAGTTTCAATAAAATTGAAGTAACTTTAATAAAAAAACTACTTTCAATAAAATAACAAACTATTGATTCGTCTAACTTGAAAATAAATAATCGCAAAGGAAACTAGTCACATCGAAGAAAAGCATAAAAAAGAAGTCAATATTCATTTGTTCCGATGGATAAAAAAGTCAAATTCAATAAAGGCACATGTAGACTCTACATAACGACATTCTATAAGCTTCAAGTTCACAGGCAGTCATAAAAAGCGTAATTGTCGACGCCACAGTGCGGTGGCGTATTGAAAAAAGTTGGAAGAAGAAAAAAAGGTGAAATTCACTAGGAAAGGAATAGAAAAGTATACAAGTTGAAAAGAGAGACGAGTATAAGGTGAACATTTGGGTGAACGTGAGTAGATGGACAGGAACCCGGCGGGTGATATGAGGCCGTGCTGCAGAGTGCAGCTAGCCTGCCAGCCACTCAAGTCCCAGCTGACTCTGACTGGCTGAGACCTCGGCTCGAGTCGGCTCAGCTCGGCAGCTTTCGGATCTTTGTCTGCTGAATCGCACGAGGGTACCGGCGAACAACGACTGGTTGTCAGTCGGCGCTGCGTTACTGGAGGAAGATGACGGTGCTGTTCCTTGGAACAATCTGCATCGCTAGATAGAGATCGAAGATATGTTTAAAAGTTAGAAATTAGAGAAACGCAGCAGCGAGAGTGTGCATGAGTGAGTGAAAGCAGCCGAATGAAGAAGACAGACGAGAAGGAAGCATCACGAGAAGCCTGTATTTCACTGATTTGACAATAGTGGCTGACCTTCGATTTTCTCATTTGACCACCTGAACCTTCTCAACCTCACACAAGGGAACAAGATTCGGCTACTGAACTGGGCGTTTTTGAGAATCAACATGGCAATAAGACTCGCTGTGATATAAGGAGCGTGATAAAGGAAGAAATTTTGCTGGCTTTTTTGTCCACCGGCAGAATACTGGAGACTGTGATAGGCGCGAGGAGACTTGATTTTTTTCACTCTTTTTTTCGCGGACTTGTTTTTTGCCTTCACTCTTTTATTACACTCGTTTTTTACTGTTAGAATTATTATTTGTGATCGTGTGTGATTGTGACAAGCCTTTTTTCAAGACCCTGTGATTCCAAGTTTGCACCGAGCTTCAGAGAACTACTTCTACTTTTCTATCGGTGAGTCTTTACTGTTACTTACAATTGTGATCATTAAGAGCAAAAGAGAATAGAATTTACGTGGCATAATTGCGGTATTGTTGAACTTGGCATTCTTTGCATTTGGTGCAATGGTTCTTTTTGATTAGAGACTTTTGACACCTAAGGATAGGTATACCTATCTTTAGGTGTATCTATCTCTATGGATATCTATCTATGTATCTATCTCTATGGATATCTATCTATGTATCTATCGATGTATCTATCGATGCATCTATCGATGTATCTGTCGATGTATCTATCAATGGAGACCTAAGGATAATCTAATCATGTTCGTTCTTCTATGAAGAACATGAGCGTTTCTTGATCGATGATGCAAGTTTTGTGAATTTTGACAGTGCGATGATACTGACACGTTTTGATAACCATAATAGATGGTTCAACAATTTTCGTGGTGCAATGGTACTGTCCAAATTACAATGTTCAGGCTTAGTTCATTGATGCTTTGGGGTTGTCAAAATGGTTTCGAAAATCTTGGTGTAGCTAAATTGGTTTCGAAAATCTTGGTGTAGCCAAATTGGTTTCGAAAATCTTGGTGTAGCCAAAATGGTTTTGAAAATCTTGGTGTAGCCAAATTGGTTTCGAAAATCTTGATGTAGCCAAAATGGTTTTGAAAATCATGGTGTAGCCAAAATGGTATTGAAAATCTTGGTGTAGCCAAATTGGTTTCGAAAATCTTGGTGTAGCCAAATTGGTTTCGAAAATCTTGGTGTAGCCAAATTGGTTTCGTTTCGAAAATCTTGGTGTAGCCAAATTGGTTTCGAAAATCTTGGTGTAGCCAAATTGGTTTCGAAAATCTTGGTGTAGCCAAAATGGTTTTGAAAATCATGGTGTAGCTAAATTGGTTTCGAAAATCTTGGTGTAGCCAAAATGGATTGACAACTTTGGTAGTAGGATGTTGTAGCCTAAATTGTTTGACAACTTTGACACCTGAAGTTTGATAGTACCATGGTATAGCCAAAAAGGTTTAACAACTTTGACGGTACCATGGTTCGACTAAAATGGTTTAACTATTTTTGATAGTACCATAGTGTAGCTAAAATGGTTTGCCAATCTTTGATAGTACCATAGTGTAGCTAAAATTGTTTGCAAATCTTTGATAGTACCATGGTATAGCTAGAATGGTTTGACAATTTTTGATAGTACCATGGTATAGCCAAAATGATTTAACTATTGATACTACCATATAGCGAAAAAGGTTTGACAATTTTGAGAATACGATGATATTGCCAAAATGTTTTCAAAAATTTTTGTAGTGTTATGACATGATCAAAATGATTGTAACAATTTTGGTGGTTTCTAATCTTGCGAACTTTTAATGATGGTTTCTAATCTTGCGAACTTGTTTTGACGGTTCCTAATTTTACGAACAGGTATAATACCTGTTCGTTAAACATCAATAATTGATGTTGCGTGATTTTCGGACCTGTGTTGGGTACATAAGTAGAAAATCCTTTTGGAAAAGGCACTTCGTAGCTAGTTGATGGAAAAGCTAGTCACTGATGGGATTAATGATGACAGGGTTAAAACGTTTGGCTTAGTGTAACAAAGGAGTGGTATTTATTGAACCGTGAAGCTAAAGGGAATCAGCAAATTATAGATTTATGACAAAAGGGTTAAAGACTAGATGTGAGTGACTTTATGGACACGTCAGAGTAGTTTTCGAGTATGTACTTTTGATTCGTTAGAACTCTGGGATTGTGGTTTGTTATAAACAATCTATTTCTTGATGCATAATAATTGGTTTCTTGATGCATAAGAATCGATTCTTTGATGCATAAGAATCGATATTTCTTGATACCTAGGAATCTATTTCTTGATGCATATAAGAATCAATTTCTTGATGCATAACAATCTATTTTTTGATGCATAACAATCTATTTTTTGATACATAACCATCTACAGCTGACACTATGATTGGTTGTTTTAAGTAATTGATTATCTGCTACGACCGTCAATAATCCAATTATTGATGTTTTAAAGCGCTTTTGAAACAAGACGACACTTAATTTATCAATTGTATAACCATCAGTCTTTTGGATTTATAACGATCTTTGATTGATTATTTTGGATTTGACTGTAATTTTATTCCTCTTGGTATATTAAAAGGATATTTCTTTTATTTTCTTTTGGTAATTTTAGATTTTGAAATTGTTATGTATGTGGTTTTAGTTGTTGTATATGCTTCTAGTTATAATGTTCAAGTTGTGTTGTTTTAATTGTCTTATTCTAGTTGTCATATTCTAGTTGTCTTATTTTAATTGTCTTATATTCTAGTCATCATATTTTAGTTGTCATATATTCTAATTATCTTATTCTAGTTGTCTTATTCCAATTGTCTTATTCTACTTGTCTTATTCTACTCTTCTTATTCTATGTCTTATTCCACTTGTCTTATTCCACTTGTCTTACTCTAGTTGTCTTATTCCAATTGTATTATTCTACTTGTCTTATCGCAGTTGTCTTATTCTAATTGTCTTATTCCACTTGTCTTATTCTAATTGTCTTATTCTAATTGTTTTATTCTACTTGTTTTATTGCAGTTGTCTTATTCTAATTGTCTTATTCCACTTGTTTTATTGCAGTTGTCTTATTCTAATTGTCTTATTCTACTTGTCTTATTGCAGTTGTCTTATTCCAATTGTCTTATTCTACTTGTCTTCTTCTAGTTGTCTTATTCCAATTGCCTTATTCTACTTGTCCTACTCTACTTGTCTTATTCAACATGTTTTATTCTACTTATCTTATTCTAGTCGTCTTTAAAATTCATCAGCGCAGAAATGATTCGTTTCTATTTGCAAATTCAAATAGTATTCATTTCGAACGATTACTCTCAGAACATTCAAATTTTTTTGTGAATCATATTGATATAACAATGTCATTTTTATTTGATTAATATAATTATCTAGATTCGAACCTTTGTCCAAAAATTATTTAAACCCTTTCCTGTGAGAGAAACATTGTTGTGTCAAAACACATTGTAAAACACTTTTTGATGCGTTAATTTTGTCACCAAACACATATTAATGCGTCAGTTTTGTCACCAAACACATATTAATGCGTCAGTTTTGTCACCAAACACACATTAGTGCGTCGATTTTGTCACAAAGTACATTTTAATACGCGTATTAAAATATACTGCTTGTGACAATAAAGTTTTGTGACAAAACTGATGCGTCAATTTTGTCACAAAGTACATTTTAATACACATTAAAATGTACTGTTTGTGACAATAATGTTTTGTGACAAAATTGCATCAAAATGGGTTTTGTAGATTGAACTGCTAGAAACTGATTCTTAGCTATCCTAAACGAATTGACAAGAACCTCTTCGAAGATAAGAAAATCGTAACTTATTTCCTGGTTGATGATACCTGTCATCTCAGAGTCAGAAAGAAGACTTTAAAATTTCTTGTACAGCTCTCCATAGCAACAGATAAATTTTATTGGCGCGAATTTTTCTAAATTGCTACTTTTGCCTTGCAACTGTTACATGTAAGAATGTAACAGGTTGCAAGACCCATAATTACGATGAATAAAACGAGCAATCTTAGCATAAAAATGGAACAAAAGGATTTAATGGCTGGAATCAGAAAATAGTCAACTAGGGGCCGAAATTGAAGCAATTAGACAAAACTAGAATTGATCAAGATCTTGGTGTTTTTATTATGAAACAAAAACAGGGGAATAAAGTTGTGCTCTACTTGAAGATTTATTTGCCAATTACTATTTAAGAGGATTTTAGTATTAATGTTCAGTCTTTGCGTTCGCGATTAATACATTTTTGTTTTTACATTTCATACATTTATTAGTAGGTCGATCCTGAAGTGCTAAATTAGGGGCAATTGATCACAGTTAATTAACGACTAGAATGATTCGACAATTACAATGAGTTTCATGATTACAATTATAATGCAAGGATTATAGTTAATTCAACATTTACAATAAGTTCAACAATTACAATAAGTTCAACAATTACAATTAATTCAAGAACCACAATAAGTTCAACAATTGTATAATAATCTACCAATTACAAGTAATAAAAAAACAGGGTAAATAGAAAAATGTATGTAAATTAGGTAGTTAATATTAAGAGTTAATAAATATATCCGAGAGGTTTGTTTTTAGAAACTGTTTACATTGTTTAATTAGAAAGGTTAATTTTGTTCGGGAGGTATTTTGCATGAATGTGGTTTCCTCCACAATCGAGTGTTATCAATTAGAAGGAATAATTAGAATTTCGATGAGGCCAGCAGACTGTGTGTCGCCTGTCGCCTTACCTTGACAAAAACTATTGTAACAATTGTCACACAAACTCTGACTTCATTCATACAATTTATTTCCTTTTATTTCGATTCCACAAGTTTCTTGCTCAGTTCTAACTACTATTTTAAATACAACCTTGACAACATTCAATTCCATCGAATCGGAACTAAAATTTTATTTTCTAATTCAACTGTATTTTTATATTTCAAAATGAAACACAATTTCGTATTGCATAATTTATCGCTTCTATTAAAAGGCAAATTTAAATAATACCAGGATTGATTAGTATTATAATTACAAAAAATTAAATTATAATACATGATACATTAATAATATAAAATATATTTATGATAATTATACATTAGTGTTATTATTAGTGCTATTATTATTAATATTAATATTGCTTTAAATAATACAATAATTTATTGATTTAAAATAACTGTATCAGGATTAAAATCATGATTTAAACAATCTCTGGTTTGATTCAAATTGTTATTAACATTGATTTAAGTAATTTTAATAATAATGCAAAAATTGAATAATACAATCATTGTATATAAATAATAGCAAGAAATAAATAGCAAGAAATAAATAGCAAGAAATAAATAGCAAGAAATAAATAGCAAGATAATAATAATAGCAATAATAAATAGTAGCAAGATTGATAAAAATTACACAAAGAATTGATTTAAAATAATACTGCAGAGATTGATACAAAATAATACCTTGTTCGCTTCAAAATTATACCAAAAAATAATACGAGGAATGATATGAAGTAAAATCAAGATTGATTTAAATAATATCAGAATCGATTTGAATAAAATCAACTTTAATTTAAATTAAAAAGACAAGATTGATTTGAAAACAAGATTAATATAAGAAAAAAGATTAATATAAAAACAAAATTATTATAGAAGCAAGATTAATATAAAAACAAGATTAATATAAAAGCAAGATTAATATAAAAACAAAATCAATATAAAAACAAGATTAATATGAAAGCAAGATTAATATAAAAACAAAATCAATATAAAAACAAAATCAATATAAAAACAAAATCAATATAAAACCAAAATCAATATAAAAATAAAATCAATATAAAAACAAAATCAACATAAAAACAAAATTAATATAAAAACAATATTGAAATAAAAACACAAAATTGATATACAAAAACACAAGATTGATAAAAAGTAATACCAGTATTGATTTAAAATCACATCAAGAGCGAAAAAGGAGTCATGATTGATGCCACGGTTTAATGAAGATTGAATCTAAGAGCAATTAAAGTGGATGCTAGGAGGGATCAGAATGTAGAATCGAAATTGAAACAATCAAAATTAAGTAACTAATTGCAGGAATTAGAAGCGGGCTTTAATAATCATTGATTAATATCCAGTGGACCAATGCAGGCACAATTGCGAATAATACCAGCAAGCATCATACCATGCAATATCTTGCATCTGATAACTGACATTTCAATACTAATGCCACATGCTATTATCCTTGCCACGAATTACAATCAAAGTTGATGCTCTTAAAGCCAATTGCAGCTCAACAATCATCTGACCCTGAGTCTTACTCACCTGACTTCTATTTTTTCCCACAGGATTCTAATCACATAAATCCAAATCTCTCCTATGCAAAATATTACAGCTTCATCTGTCATTGGTCACAATTTTATGTAAGACATTGCTCTTTCGTGCAAAATATTCTAATTCTCTGTAAAATAGCCTCAGATATTGATAAATATATCCTATCATATTTCTATGTTGTATTTTGTGTAAAATATGATGCATTTTTTATATTTCCTAAAGTATTTTTTTTAAAATGTATTCCATGCAATATTTTTTCGAGCCTTTTTTACAAAATATATTGTGCACAATATTTGTTACAAATTATGTTGTGCATAATATTTTTTACAAAACATATTCTGGGCAATATTTTTTGCAAAATATATTCTGCATAATATTTTTTGCAAAATATATTCTGCACAATATTTTTTGCAAAATATATTCTGCACAATATTTTTTGCAAAATATATTCTGTACAATATTTTTTGCAAAATATATTCTGCACAATATTTTTTGCAAAACATATTTTGCGCAATATTTTTTACAAAACCTATTCTGTGCAATATTTTTTGAAAAATATATTCTGCACATTATTTTTTGCAAAATATATTCTCCATAATATTTTTTGCAAAATATATTCTCCACAGTATTTTTGCAAAATATATTCTGCACAATATTTTTTGCAAAATATATTCTGCACATTATTTTTTGCAAAATATATTCTCCATAATATTTTTTGCAAAATATATTCTCCACAGTATTTTTTGCAAAATATATTCTCCACAATATTTTTTGCAAAATATATTCGATGAAAATTTTTTGTAGAATATATATTCTGCGCAATATTTTGTGTAAAACATTCTATACAATGCTTTTGAATAAATACGCGTTTACATAAATACAAATGGATATTTATAAATGCTGTGAGATGTTTTATACAGAATACAAAATAAAATAAAATTCTATACAACATTTTATACAGAATCAGTGTTTTGCAAGAAACGATTCAAAACGCTCTTTATTGTTATCGAAATGATCTTATTGTCTCAGAAGATCTACTTTAACGCTCTTAAAGCAACTCTCTTTTTTAAACTGCAGACACTTTTCCTCTCGGTCTTTTATTTTGAACCATTTTCTCCATTGTTTGCACCCAAGATTCAAATTTTCATAAAGCATTCAAAAATCACGTTTACATTCTCCTCGAAAAATAATTCCAGCTTCCCAGATTTTTTTTCTTCTCAAAAATGCTGATTTGCAAAATTTTTTAATCGCATTAAAAATGTTTCGCATAAAATGTACATTCGCACAAAAATGTTGATTCACATAAAAATGTTTATTCGCAAAAAAATTGATTCACATAAAAATGTTTATTCGCAAAAAAATTGATTCGCAAAAGAAAATTGATTCGCAAAAAGAAATTGATCCACAAAATAATTTTGATTCCCACAAAAATGTTTATTCGCAAAAAAATGTATTCGCAAAAGAAAATTAATTCGCAAAAAGAAATTGATTCGCAAAATAGTTTTTGTTCACATGAAACTGTCCATTCGCATATAAAAATTGTCGTTCCCATAAAAATATTCTTGCAAAAAATAGCACAAAAAAATGAATTCGGACATTTTTTTTACGAGAAATAAGAAAGCTGTGGGGTGGCAATTTTCTTGAAATTTGGTAGAACGGGATTTTGTTTTTGCCCTGGGTATATAGGGAATCTCAATTGATCCGGATTCGCTCTCTGCAAGGCAAACAAAATTTCCGTTGTCGGTATAGGTACTGAACGATATTTGCTACATTTTATTTTGGCCGTGGAGAGATGCAAAAAAATTTAATGGGTCAAACCGGACCAACGGGAGAAACAAAATATCAGAACCAGTCGGCACAACCTCTAGGCAAATGAAAAATTTGATTTACACCAATGCATTGGAAATTGAAAGGTTTGATTTGTAATGTCGCGTCCGCCGGCGATATCGTTACAACATCGAGAGGGTTCAGCAGACTGTGCAGAAACTTTTTTCTTTTTTCCTGTTTTTCTTTTTTTTTTACAAGTTCCTTTTTTCTCCACTCGACTTCCTAAGGCTTCCTCGACTCCGATTAGTTGCTGAAATAAAAATTACACAGTAGTCGAATTTCACTGAAACAACTTTAACGCCTGTTTCTCTTTTTCTTTCGTGTCAATTTCTGCGATTAAAATAAATGCAGAGAAATTTTGCGTGTGTCAAAAGATCTTTTCAATTTTTTTCATTTTTGATTGAACTAAAAAAATGCATGAATAATTGTGGTAAATAATGCAATAGTTGTGTTTAATTTTGAAAAAAAATCGGAAATCTGGTAGAAATTGTAAAACGTGGCAAAAAATTGTAAGAGTGTATGGTAAAAATTATGACAGTGTGGTAAAATATGAAAGGCAGTGTATTGAAAATTATAGAGTAGTGTGGTAAAAATTATAGGGTAGTAGGGTAAAAATTATATGACAATATTGTAAAAAGTACAAGGCTGTATAGTAAAAACTATTCGGCAGTTTAGTGAAAATTATGTGGCAGTATAGTAAAAAGTACAAGGCGGTATAGTAAAAATTATAGGGCAATATAGTAATATTGGTAATAATTATCAGTCAACATAGTAAAAAGTATAATAAAGTATAGTAGAAACTATACTTTTGCTTTTGTTTTGCTTTTGTTTTGTTTTGTTTTTGTTTCGTTTTTGTTTTTGTTTAGCTTTTGTTTTGTTTTTATTTCGCTTTTGTTTTGTTTTTATTTAGCTATCGTTTTTGTTTCGCTTTTACTTCGCTTTTGTTTTTGTTTCTCTTTTGTTTTGTTTTTATTTCGCTCATTGTTTTTGTTTCGCTTTTGTTTTGTTTTTATTTCGCTTTTGTTTTGTTTTTTATTTAGGTATTGTTTTTGTTTTGTTTTTATTTCGCTCTTGTTTTTGTTTCGCTTTTGTTTTGTTTTTATTTCGCTTTTGTTTTTGTTTCGCTTTTGTTTTCTTTATTCTTCTGTTTAGACTACACTTCTTGCATTTTCTTTTTCGGGTTTTCTTAACTCTTGATTTTTTCCTTTTCAAGTTTTCGTTTTTTTTTCTTTCTTGTTCGCTTTGCACTTTATTGCTGACAAAAGAAAGTGCGTTTTTATTAAAGAAGTTGCGAGGAAGAGGCTTATGAGATTTAATGGCAAGATTTTGCTGGAAATGATGACATTCTTGAAAGAGTAAATTTCTTGGGCAATCATTGATTGTGAATTTTTGTGTTTAATTTTTGAGATTGCCGAAATATTTATAGTGGTGAATGAATGCGTTTAAATCGAAAGTTAGCTGCGGAATATGTTACTTTATCAAGTGGGCAATTTTGTTTATATGGCGGTAAAGATCGTGAATTTCAACCTGGAATTCAGTATATTCACCATATATGTTTGTACCTTGAGACATTATCTCGTCGAAAAGAGCGTGTCGAATCAATTACCGCCGGTGTATAATAAAGTTTCAACTCTTTTAAGACGCTTCGCTTACTCTGTCGACTTATCAGCAAAAAATCAAATTCCTTTTATGCTCCCAATTCATTAACACATACCTACTGTTTACCCCTCAAAGAACTGGAATCTCAAACATTTATTTGTCAGCTGCATAAATATTTTTCTTGCTCGTAATTTCCAGTCCTTCAAATCTTATTCTAAGTCATTCGCTTTCTCGTTCTTCCTTCTTCTTTCTTCTTTCATCTTGCTTCTTTCTTCTTTCTTCTTTCTTCTTTCTTTTGTATTCTAAGGCATTTACCTGCTCATCATTTGAATATTTTTAATTTTGAGCACTGAAAAAAAAGAGTGGCTGGGACAGCCAATTCGTTGGATAAATGGGAGCCATCCAATTAATTGGTTGAGGTATCCAATTCGTGGATGTCATTGTTGCAACTTTGCTAAGGTTATATTAACTTTTCAGTTGGATATGACATCCACGAATTGGATACCTCAACTAATTAATTGGATGGCTCCCATTTATCCAACGAATTGGCTGTCCCAGCCACTCTTTTTTTTCAGTGAGTCATTCACTTTCACGTTTTACATGAAAATGATCTATCTACTTTAAACTAGAGTTGGGAAATGTTTGAAGAATGAGAAAATAAATGACTTACAAAAAAAGAATATTGTTAGAATGAGAAAAAAATTTGGAAATCTAATAAAATGACTCACAATGAGAAAAGGGTTTGTAAAGAAAATAAAATTAATGACTTGAAATGAGAAAGATTAAAAACAACGTGAAAGATTAAAAATATGAAAGTGATAATGGTTTAGGATGAAAAACCGAATGACTTAGAACGAGGAAATAAAATCCAAAAAATTTGAATAATTCCTTGAAGAGTACAATAAAAAACGTAAAAATTTTTTTTTAATTTTGAAGATATTAATTGATATTAATTGGTATTAATTGATATTAATTATATATTGATTAGATATTAATTATATATTGATTAGATATTAATTATATATTGATTAGTTATTAATGCTACATTAATTAGACATTAACACTATTTGGTAATAATTTATTGAATTTTCGCATATTTTTCTTTTTTTGGTCGGTTTATTGAGATCGTAATTTGATTTCGAGTAATAGTTGATCAGTTGTACGAATTCTATACGTATTTGGAAGAGATTGAACGCGTGCAAATTGTTACGCAATTTCGCGGCGATCGAGCGTATCACTCGCGATACGAGGTTATTAATTTAACGCACATAATAATCGAGCACCGAAATTAGAATTTCAAATTATGTCGGCAATTCGAGCCATTATTTCCCCATAGAATTTAGTGTATTCGTCCAGGGAAAACGTCTATTATAATTGTTCGTTATGGAAAATTCATTATAAGCAATTAAAAGCGACGTCCTTGTTAACCAATCACATAAGTTCATTATCAATTCAATAATTTCTTCAGATCCTCCTCTCATGAATATTCATATTTTATTTTGAATTTGCGCCACTTCAGTCCATTTCCAAAAATAGTTCCATTTATCACTTCGAAATTCCCATATCCTTTGTTCGAAATTTAATTTTCAATTTTTTGCTTTGCTTTTTTCGACTCGTCTAAAAAAACGTTTTGTCATGACAGAAAGTTGCTGTTTTAGAAAAGGAAACACGTACTTTTGGTAATGTGAAGTTTTCGTTGGAAACAAAACATTTTTTTATGAAACAATTTTTTTGCAAAAGATACAACTTTATTTTCTTTTTATTTTAGTTTGCTTTTTTTCAAGAAAAGTTTTTTTAAACAAACGTCTTTTTAACGAAACATCTTTTTAACGAAACGTTTTTTTTTAAAGAAACGTCTTCTTAACGAAGCGTTTTTTTTAAAGAAACATGTTTTTAATGAAACGCTTTCTTAAATAATCGTCTTTTTACAAAACGTTTTCTTTTAAAGAAACGTCTCTTTAACGAAGCGTTCTGTTTAAAGAAACTTCTTTTTAACAAAACATTCTGTTTAAAGAAACGTTGTTTTTAAAGAAACTTTGTTTTTAAAGAAACGTTGTTTTTAAAGAAACGTCTTTTTAACGAAGCGTTCTTTTTAAAAAACTATTTTTAACAAAACGTTCTGTTTAAAGAAACGTTTTTTTTAACGAAGAATTTTTTTAAAGAAACGTCTTTTTAACGAAACGTTTTTTATTAAGAAACGTTGTTTTAAAATAACATTTTTTTAAGGAAACGTTTTTTCAAGGAAAATTTTTTTAAAAGAAACATTGTTTAAAAGATACATCTTTATTTTTAATAGAGACATCTTTTTGCTAAAATATTTGTGAGGACTGAAAATCCTTGAATCTTTTTTTTTTATGTAAAATAGTGCGGTTTTAAAATTCGCTGTATTTTGAGGGTTGGCATAAGTACGAGTATAATAAAAATATGAATTTTCGGAAGGAAATTGAGAATTAAATAAATAAAAACATTGGGATAGCGGCATTAAAATATTGTTTAGATAAAAGGAGCATAAACGCAATTTTATGAGAAATTCTTATCATAATGTTATTTCTACACATAAAGGCTCGTGATTTTAACTGGGATTGTATTCAAATTTTCCACAATGAGGCTGAGCCACAAAAGGAGAATTTATGGAAATGGTGTACATTAAAAATAAAAATGCAAATTCTTGATACTTAAATAAACTGAAAAATTCAACATTTTCGTATCTTTTTTACTGGTGTCATATAATTTTCTCTTCTGCTTTTTTAACATAAAAATTTAAACTTCTATAAATTTAACAATTTTTTCAAATTTAACGTCAATGGTTTAATAAAGACGAGATGAGAATAATGACGATGATCATCATGATAATAATTATGACAATAATGACAATAATGATAATAATGATGATAATGATGATAATGATAATAATTATGACAATAATGACAATAATGACAATAATGATGATAATGATGATAATGATAATAACGATAATAACGATAATAATGATAATAATGATAATAATGATAATAATGATAATAATGATAATAATGATAATAATGATAATAATGATAATAATGATAATGATAATAATGATAATAATGATAATTATAATGATAATAATAATAATGACAATAATGATAATAATGATATATAATAATAATGTTTTTCTTCAATATTTTTCAATGGATTAGTTTTTTCAATTTTTATTAAAGAATTTTTATCCCCTTTTTAGCAACACAAGTTTTTTTACATGGCATTGTTTAATAAAAAAAGAAAACAAAATTGATTTCCATAAATTTCAATTTGTTATTAATCTGAAAACGAATGTAAAGAAAAAATGTTTTGTTAATTTAAAAATTTGACTCTCCGGGATGAAAAGTAGTCATGAAGGTGACAAAAGTTTTTTTCCCTTTCTAAATTAATATTAATATAATAATTGCATTGCTATATTGTGTACTCGTACTATTAATTGAACATTTGTTTAAATCCCCTGAAACTGACAAATCAAACTTAATAAATTGTAGAGAATTTATCACTCGGGAACAAATAATTAGCAATATTATTATTTATTGAAATTACCACTCTGAAATTGTCACCAATAGCCATAGCAACATTGTTGTTTATTGAAATGGTCACCCTTTAAAATTATCACCCCTTGAAATTATCACAAATAATTACTAACGACAAATTACATTAATTAATGACTCAGTTGATGTTCACGTTTTATCAATTTTTAAGAAAGAAAATTAATTTTATCAAGCAGAATATTATAAAGCTTTTTGCCTAAAAATTTCATGAATCATTGTTTAATAAATTAATAAAGTGGAACTATTTTTTTATTGTCAATTACATATTTTAATTATTGTCAATTATTTTATTTTTTTATTGAGTCAATTTTATTGTTTAATAAAATTTGTTGTATAAAAACTTGATTCAAGTTCACAACTTTTTATTAACGAAGAATTTTTTTTTAAGAATTAATTATCACCAAAATTATATTCCTTGGACATTTTATACATAAAAAATAATAATAATTTTTTATTTTATTATTCTATATGTATACACTCAAAATGAGTTTCATAGTCTTTAAAAATATATATAATGTCAAAGAATATAATTTGTTTTATTATTATTGTATGTATTGTTGGTTATTGTATTATTATTTATTTTAATAAATAATTTTAAAAAATTAAAAAATTTTCGTTGATAAAACGTTGTGGACTTTAGCCTGTTGTATAAAATATATGTGACAATTCACGACAAAAGGTACCTTATGCTCTCTTGACTTAAGGTACCTTTTGTTGTGGACGGTCACATATTTTAAAAAACCCTTTAAAATAAAAATTGAAAAGAAAAAAGTACAAAAAAATGAAAAGAAAAAAGTACAAAAAAATAAAAAGAAAAAAGTACAAAAAAAGGAAAAAAAAAGTACAAAAAATTGAAAAGAAAAAAGTACAAAAAAATTGAAATAGTATACAAAATATTTGTAATTCGTTGGTCAAAAACGTCGTGAATTTGAACCTCGTAATTAATCAAATTCCGTAAAATGCGAATTTTCAAGAATTGTAGCGTCGTCAAGCTTAAAAAATCCACACATACACATACAACTAAAAAAAAAGAAAGAAGCGCAAAATAAGCGTCAAAGCCTAGAAATGTATAGAAAATGCAAAAGATTGGATTTTAGTTTGAATTGAGTGAAAGAGACACAATGTGCGGTGGCAAAAAAAAGTTTCTATGAAATATGTAAAAGTCCTTTTGGATAGTAACAAAGGGCAATAGAGATAGACAATCTTAAGTCAATCTGAATGTTGTGCAGTGTAGCTTCTCTTGAGTTTGGAAAGAATGAAGAGAGAGAGAGAGAGAGAGAAGAGAGAAAAAAAAGACTGGTATGAATTTTGCATTGCACGTGTCTATTGTTTCTGCTTTTTGCTGGCGGGTGTTGACTTTCCTATTGTGCGAGGATGCGGAAGAGTTTTCTCGAAATCCTCTGGAGGATCTCTCACATGAAATCTGAGACCGGTTTGCCTCCTAAAGTTCATGTTGGTGTGACACATACGCAAGCCACGAGTGTGGCTCTGGCACAGCGAGGGGTTCCCCTTTTCTCAATGCATTTCGATGTACGCACGTGCATTGGAACAACCAGTTTTCGCGACGAAAGGACTCTCCTGTTGTGGACCTCGGATTTCAAGATGGCCGCTCTGGGACACGTTCGGTGTGTGTACAAACCCCAAGGTGATAACTCACCGGTCCCTGTTAACAGCCCAGTCGCTACTGGTCGTGCATTGTTGACATTCTCCCATTCCAAACCCAGCCTCGTATTACTTTTTATCCTTCTTTTACAAACTTTACCAAATATAGAAACTTAATACTATTTCTCAACAATAAATGATACTTCTCTCTTTCTTTCTTTTTTGGATTCTTTTTTGCTTGTTTTAAATCTCTTAATGTATAACTTGAGAGGAGCAACTTTATTACCAAAGTTATTAAATTCGTTGGTTATGGATGTCTTTTAATGATGGTTGTAAAACACTGAGAAAAAACATCTCGTTAAGTGTACTTTTAATACTCCTTTTTTTCCTGCTTTGGTAAATTGACCAGGATGGAGTAAGATTCTGCGACTACTTTCTAGAGAGCGTAAAGTTGGTTAGAAGCAGAATTATTCTCGGCGAGATTATTAGAATTTTTGGCAGAAGAATTTGAATTCTGGATTAAACGACCAGAATTCATGTTACTTTTGCTTTTGCAAAAAGAGTAAGACTGTGTGAATCGTAAATCTGTTTAGAAAACCAAGTTCTGGTAAATGCGACGAGAATTCTGTGAAACGACAAAATTTTTGAAAAATACGACTAAAACTTTTGTTACTTTTAACAGAAAAATGGTAGAAAACCAGAATTTCACTGTAGAAACCAGATTTCATTGAAAGCAGTAGAAAGCAGTAGAAAGCAGTAGAAAGCAGTAGAAAACAGTTTCATTGTAGAAACTTGATTTTGTTGAAACTAGAATTTTAGTTAAAAACAATTAAAATTATGGTTAAATCCACCAGAATTGTAGTCAATACAACGAAATTTCTGGACAATACAAATAGAATTTTATTTTAAACAACAAGAATTCTTGGTAATTTTCACAAAAAATAGTAGCACTGTATAAACCCTAATTCTAGTAAATACTACAATAATTCTAGTAAATACTACAATAATTCTAGTAAATACTACCATAATTCTAGTAAATACTTCAATAATTCTAGTAAATACTACCATAATGCTAGTAAATACTACCATAATTCTAGTAAATACTACCATAATTCTAGTAACTACTACCATAATTCTGGTAACTACTACCATAATTCTGGTAAATACTACCAAACTTCTGGTAAATACTACCATAATTCTAGTAAATACTACCACAATTCTAGTAAACAGAACCAGAAGTCTTGTTATTTTTAGCAACAAAAGTAGTAGCACTGCATAAACCAGAATTCTAGTTGAAACAACCGAAATTCTATAGTAAATACGATCACAATTCTAGTAAAAATATAACCGGAATTCTTTTTGCTTTTAACAACAAAAATAGTAGCATTGCAAAATTCTAGTTAAAACAACCAAAATTCTAGTTAATTCGACCATAATTCTGGTAAATGCAATAGAAATTCTAGACAATACAATTAGAATTCTTGTTACTTTTACTAGAGAAAATAGTAGCATTGTATAAACCAGAATTCTTGTTTAAAAACAAAATTCTAGTAAATACAACCAAAGTTCTACTAAAAGTACCAAAATTCTAGCAAATACAACAAAAATTTTGGACAATACAACTAGAATTCTAGTTTAAACAATCAGAATTATAGTTAAGAAAACCAATATTCTAGTAAATACGACCATAATTATAGTAAACTCAACCAAAATTCTACAGAATACAACTGGAATTTTTGTTACTTTTACGATAAAAAATTGTAGCATTATACAAACCAGAATTCTAGTTAAGATAACCAAAATTCTAGTTAATGAAACCATAATTATAGTAAATGCAACCAAATTTCTAGTTAATACTACCTTATTTCTAGTAAATTGATCAAAAATTCTAAACAATACAACTAGAATTTTTTTACTTTTACCAGAAAAAAATGGTATCACCGTATAAACCAAAATTCTAGTCAAATCAACCAGAATTCTATTCAAATCAACCACAATTCTAGTCAATTCTAGTTAAAAACAACAAAAATTCTAGTTAATACGACCCTTTTTTAGTAAATTCAACCAAAAATATAAAGAAAACAGAAACATAACCAAAAATGTAACTCGAGTTCCAACTTAAAGATCCATAATTCTTTTCACGTTTACTAGAACAAATAGTAGTTTAAAAAATGATATAAAATAATAAAAAAACGTTTTTGTACCATTTTTCGTACCGTACACTGAAAACAAAAATGTATTTGATCCAAATAACCATTTACTTGTCTATTATTAAATAAATATTTATTTGAACCAAGTAATTATTATTGGAATCAAATAAATGACATTTGAAACAATTATTTCTGTATTTGAATCAACTACTGTTTATTAGTCAATCAAATACATTTTTTTTTTCAGTGTATGTAATAAAATGAAGCCTGGGTTGGGAAATTTATTTTGAGAGCAAATTGGTGGAAAATATGATTACTAAAAAATGGAGCTGCTCGTGTGACCTTCAATAAAATTATAAAAGTTTTGAATAAATAACTGTAGATCGAAGATATTGAATATTGATTCCGTCACATTTGATGGAAAAAGGTTCTCAATTTTTTTCGCGATTTAAAAATTGTTTGTCTTCTTCATTGAAGAAATTGTTGTATTAACCAATTTACAGCGAGTGTAAAATAAATTATTTTCATTGTCATTTTCATATGCTACTGTAACGCGGTTTTTCGAAATATTTGATGGAGATAATAAGCACTGAGAGCTTGGAAAATTTATTTTAGGATTTGAAAAGACGGTCTTTACAATGTGTGAACATTAACAAAATAAATTATGTAGATGTGTTTTGTGAAGCATGTTTAATGACGAAAGTAAACTCCTTTCCAAGAATCGTAGTTCTATAACGGTCATAAATCGCAAAACTTGCATCTTACGATAAGATGTTTATCTTAATTATCACGCTTTTCCCTCTTACATCTTGACACCCACGAATAATTTCTCACGAGAAACAGAATAATTCATCGGATAATTTACATTTGAGAATCCCGTATAGTTCCCAAATGTAAACGATACAGGAAGTTGATGGACAATTTTAAGGGGTTTGGAATTTAAAACAAAACACTTTGTCCCTTGTTTTCCGGAAGGACGCTTTAAAAACTGAAATTTTCCCAGAGCTGATGAAATGTTTTCTTTTTTTGTTTTGTTCTCTTTATAATTGTAATTAACTATCATTTTTGTTAAATCAATGATTGTAATTAATTGTCATTTTTGCATATTTTTAAAACAACGATTATAATTAATTGTCATTTTTGCATATTTTTAAATCAACGATTATAATTGTCATTTTTGCATATTTTTCAATCAACGATTATAATTAATTGTAATTTTTGCATATTTTTAAATCAACGATTATAATTGTCATTTTTGCATATTTTTAAATCAATGATTGTAATTACCTGCATTTTGCATTTTTTAAAATCGAGGATTGTAATTAATTTTCAACTTTTCATTTTTTTAAATGCAAATAAAGTTCCAAATGTTCACATGAACACAATTTTTATTCTTCTTTTAAAAATTCAGATTTGTCCTGAAATATTTTTCTATATAAGAATTATTAACTTTTATGTTATTGTTTTCGAAACAATTGTTCATTTTCATTAAAGAAGTATATTTTTGAAAAATAAAAATTAAGAAAAAAAACAGTTTGTTCAAATGAGTGTTCCGAACTTTAAAAACATTTTTTTAAATAAATGATTGTAATTGTCATTTTTGCATATTTTTAAAAAAATGATTGTAATTTGTCAGTTTCGCATTTTTTAAATCAACGATTATAATTAATTGTCAATTTTACATTTTTTAAAATCAACGATGGTAATTAATTGCCAATTTTGCATTTTTTAAAATCAACGATAATAATTGTCAATTTTGCATTTTTTAAAATCAACGATGGTAATTAATTGCCAATTTTTCATTTTTTTAAAATCAACGATGATAATTAATTGTCAATTTTACATTTTTTAAAATCAACGATGGTAATTAATTGCCAATTTTGCATTTTTTAAAATCAACGATAATAATTGTTGCATTTTTTAAAATCAACGATGGTAGTTAATTGTCAATTTTGCATTTTTTAAAATCAACATCATTGTCAATTTTGCATTTTTTAAAATCAACGATGGTAATTAATTGCCAATTTTGCATTTTTTAAAATCAACGATGGTAATTATAGTCAATTTTGCATTTTCTTTAAAATCAACGATTCTAATTAAATGTTAATTTTGCCTTTTTGGGTTAATTTCGGAAATGCTGTTTAAGATAATAAAGCAAATTTTGTCTGACTGACTCAGTGGAATTTCATTAAATTACAGTGGGACATTAAAATTATGTCAAGCAGAGAATTGTCGCTGCAAATTAGTGAAAAATCTCTGAAGTTTCAATGACAATTATACCAGTCTGAAATTACTTTCAAGGGCGAATGGTAATTGGAGATTCTCTATTTGAATTAAATGCAGCACACATTGCACAATTATTTATTAATGTTGATTTAATTAATTAATTTCGTTTTATTGAACATAACAGAAATTTAATTCACCCAGTTCAATTCCCCTTTACTGGCTCTTTTTCTAGAAGCGCGTTTTCATTAACTGAAATTCAATGCAAAAGAAATTTCTCTATCTATTTTAATTAAATTCGAAAACCCCAGCTTAGCATCATATTTAATTAAATTATTAATTACTGGATTTGTTATTATAATCTTTACAAGTAAAATTCAGCGCTTTGTTTACAAAAATCCCTTGAATTATCGCAACGCTGGTGAATCAGAAAACTTTCTTTTTTGGAAAACGCGACGTTGACAAATTAGAGAATTTTGTTTTTTGGAAAAACGCGACATTGATAAAATAGAAAATTTAGTTTTTCGGAAAAATGCGACGTTGACAAATTAGAAAATTTGATCTTTTGCAAAATTGCGACGTTGAAAAATCACATTTTGTCTCTTAAAAAAACTGCGACATTGACAAATGGCTTTTTTTTTAAAAAAAATTGCGGCGTTGCTGAATCAGCAATTTTCGAGTCTTTTTTGTTAAAAAATTGCAACGTTGCCAGATGATGAAATTCGCATCAATTTTGCTCCAGTATCGCAAATTGCGACGTTGCGTTGAAAAAAATTTGCATCAAGTTTAGGCCTTGCCTAAAAAATTGCTTGATATTTTGTTGATGATTGTTGATATTTTGGTCCAAAGTAAAAAATCAAAAACGAAATGATTAGGATGAGAGTGCACGTGCAAAAAATTGCACAAAAAACGTACATGAGACACGAAAAATATCCAGGCTTGATTAAAAAATTTTCCCTCAGTGAAATGTCAAGGCGTTTTTATAAAATTGCATGAAAAATGTTTCTCTTTTTTGCTTTTTTTTAAAAAAAAGAGAGATGGGCAAACTTTCGCCTAATTTGAAATTCAGGGCGGCAGTCGGGAAAATAAAAATGAAATGTGAATCATGCTTCGGAAAGAGGTAAATATTGATAAAATCAGTAATATTAGTAAAAGGGTAAATATTGACAAAAAGGTAAATATTGGCTGTGCCGGTAATACAGATAAAACGTTGAATCTTGATATTTGAAATTTGAAATATCAGAGCTTTCTTGTTTGCGTGGATATATTTGATGGAGTAGAAGTATGGAAAATTTGCGGTTTTAATGGGACATTTTCATTGGCAAGGCGTGGATTTTAAAGTTACACTGGATTTTATTGGCATGTTGATCGCGCAAGTTAATTGATAGGCGTTCGTCCGATCGCTGGAAACATTGGACGCTTTTAATTGGCTCGCCTGTCACCGCTAGGGTCCGAGTCGTATCTTCCGCCTAACCCTTTCCTATTCACTCATACGCCATGGAATCACTATCCTTTACTTTTACTGCCAGGCTGTAAAATACACGTCTGGAATATTCTACAATGCGTGTCTAGAAATTTATTAATTTTTTTCTTTATTTTCTTCGCACATTTTAAATTGATTTTTCTTTTTCTTTTAGCTCAAAAAATGCAATTTTGTATTGTTTTTTCGAAATCATTTTACGTTGCAATTGTTGAATAAAACCTCTCTTTAATTTGTTTCAAAACTATCTAGATTCTGAATAAAATAAACCTGGGGTGAACTCTTTTCGTTGATTTTTAACAAAGTTATTGCAAAAATAGCGTTAATGGGCGAGTTTTCTAAAAATGAGATAACTCCTGGGAAAAGGAAGATTTTTTTACGTTCTTTGGCTTTTTTGAAAGACAATTTAGTAAGCTTTGAAATAAGACCAAGAAGGTAAAAAAATCTCCATTTTTCCCCGAGTTATTGCATTTTTCAGAAAACTGGTCCATTGACACCAATGGACCATTGAAAATGACCATTGAAAATGACCATTGAAAAATGGTCATTTTCAATAACTTGGTAAAAAGTCAACGAAACAAGTTCATCCTGGACTATATTTTTAAGAAACCCAAGATTTAAATTTTTTCACACCCCCGAAAGTGGAAGGAAAAAATTACACGACAAATTTGGTAAAATCATTTTACAGAAAATTATCTTTCAAAAAAACCAAAGAACATAAAAAAATCTTTAGTTTTCCGCGAGTTATCTACTTTTTAGAAAATTCGGCCCTTAACGCTATTTTTGCAATAACTTTGTTAAAAATCAACGAAACAATTTCAGCCTAGGCTTATTTTGCTCAAAATTCACATATTTCGAAACCACTAAAACCCCAAATTTTAATTTTCAAATTATCAAGAAAAAAAATCTAAAAATCTAAAATAGCAAAACATGAAAATCGTTTTTCTCTCGATCTACGAGAAACACGAAAAACACGGGTCACTTGATTTTTTGTCTTCTTTATAAAAATGAAGATTGTAAAAATGACAGAAAATTTTAAATCACCCTGTATGTCGAAAAGTACAATGTATATGTAAAAGTACAATATGTGCCGTGCATGGAGTGACTCGCAGTCTGTGCTCTACGCCCGGCAACTTTATTAGGCCTTGAAAAATTATCTCCGCAATTACTCTCCCGCAATTCACGTTTGCTTTTTTCGTTTGAACTGACTCATGCAGCTGATATCATATATGCTGCGCTCAGAAAAATGACAATCAAACACGTTACGTTAGTCTTCCGGTCGTGTGTTCCACATTTTTTACTCTCAACCTTTTTTTTGTCCTTTTCAAAAAGAAGGAAAATCAAATAAATAATACAGGTATTTCTCATTGGACACGATTACTTAATCAATTTGCGAGTTATCGAATTCTTTGTATTATCATCTTTCTCGCATTTTCCCCCCCGAGTTACCTTCAATATTCCTCGTTTTATAAAAACTGCTCCAACTTTTTCATATTTAAAACGGAAATTAATTTTTAAAAAATTTGTGTGCTTAAAAAATCGATTTTTTACACACTAATGCGAAAAAGTACTTTTTTGCGCTAAATGTGCTTTTTACGCTCTGTAATTTTTATGCACTGTACTTTTTACTCCCTGTAGTTTTTACGGTCTGTACTTTTTATGCTCTGTACTTTTTACTCCCTGTACTTTTTACTCCCTGTAGTTTTTATCTGTACTTTTTACTCCCTGTACTTTTTACTCCCTGTAGTTTTTACGCTCTGTACTTTTTATGCTCCGTACTTTTTACGCACTGTACTTTTTACTCCCTGTACTTTTTACGCTCTGTACTTTTTACGCACTGTACTTTTTTCTCAATATACTTTTTTCGCACTCTATTTTTCTCATTTTTGTACTTTTTTTGCACTGAACTTTTTTTGCACTAGTGCATAAAAAGTAAATTCAGTGCGCTACTGTGCGTACAAAGATTGAGTCGATAATTATTGAAAATCGATAAAAATACAAGCGATAAAAATAACACTTTGTATTTGCTAGATATTTTTTAAAAAAAATGTAAACACGAAGAGTATTTTTCTAATAACTTCTTTAATTGATTTTTTCATAATGTTTCCTTTGGAAGAAATGTTTCGCACTTAAAAATACATCATTTGGTCTATATTGGTACACATTTCACTAATAATTGAAAAAGTTATTGCATTTTTAAGGTTTATTAAAACTTTGTCTTTTTAAATTTGATGCACAAGTTTGTACGATAAAAATTGTATGATAAAAATTGTAGGATAAAAAAGTTTACTAAATATACAAAGTACAATTTTTCACAAATCTACATTTGTTTGCTTTTTTACATAGGAAAAATGTTTCTTTTTTGCAAAACGCCTAAATACGTCGAAATCTTTACGTCACGCAAATTTGCAAAATTGATGCCAATCGATTTTTTTTTGTAAATAATTTTAATTTAATTCTTGTTTATTTTAATCTTTAATTTTTTTTTTAATTTTTAATTTTTTAATTTTTTACTTTTTTAATTTTAATTTTAATTTGTTTATTTTTATTTTAATTTTAATTTAATTTTAATATTTTTATTTTTATATTAATTTTTTAATTTTAATTTTAATTTTAATTTTTTTATTTTTACTTTACTTTTTCTTATCTTAGTGTTTGAATTAATGAATTGTTGTACTATAATTAAATATTCTCTTTTCTCTGTTTCAGGTAAGTTTGCACTTTGTCTCATCTCACTCAAGCTTGTCGGTAAGAGAAATGCATTATTATCTAAATTTATGAATAAAATGTTGCGAATTTTTCAACAAAATTATTCTCTCTTGGCCCAAATTTGGCGTGCGAAAACATTAACGAACCTGCACATCCGGTCAGTGTTTTGCGGGTATCCAGGCGAATCCTCGATGCGAATAAAAAATAACGTGCTACACGCTCTGCTGGCAATGCTTCTGTTTTACATTTTATTGCAGATCTTGGTGGCAAATGTACGCATTTAAAAAATAAAACAAAAATAATCGCCCGTCCTCATTGGCAATTGGCGCTATATTCAACTTGCTTTCATCTCGAATTCTTGTCGATTAGTAACTTTTCAATGGAGGCACGTTCCATCGATAAAACCATTTGCATTTTCAATGTCTCATCCAATTTATATAAAGCCCTCTATCCATTTTTCATTAATTCTCATCAATACTTAATTGACACAAATGCAAATTTCAAACAGTATCAAAACTCGCTCTATTCCCAGCAAAAGCGGAATAAAATATTTCAGGCTTGCAAAAAAAAATTTTGCGCTTTTTTCAGGCGAAAAATACTCTCTAGATGTAAATTAATTAAAGTGTGCATTAGCGTGAAAGGTTTATTTACTTTTAGCGTAAAACACTGAAACTCTTTTCACTGTGTTTTTTTCGTTCTCTTTTTTTTTGTGTTTTTTTTTGTGTTTGATGATGATCGTAGGTATAGAAATCCCGGTAGTGTCCCGCTCTTCGGTTCTCGCTTGGTAAAAGCTCGCATTTGTACCGCATGTGTCGATGCATACGAATCGCCCTTAAAGAGCATAAATTGTAGTTGCCATTGGTTTTCAATGCCGGTGAAGCGTATGTCTCGGTCTGTACTTCTGCCGCCCTTCTGGTGCCTATTATCGAAAGCGGAGATAGGATTTACCATCGGAAGAGAGATAACTGAGAGAAAAAAGGCGAGGGGCGAGAAAAAGACGCGGGAGTCTAGAAAAAGATGAGAAAACGAAAGAGAAAGTTGAACTGGAGAGAAAGAGTGCAAAAAGGGATGTTTGAGAGGGGTAGAAACAGAGAAAAATAGAATTAGAGATAGAAATAGAGATATAGAAATAGAGAAAGAAATAGAGATAGAAATAGAGATAGAAATAGAGATAGAAATGGAGATAGAAATAGAGATAGAAATAGAGATAGAAATAGAGATAGAAATAGAGTTAGAAATAGAGAAAGAACGAAATCGCGAAGGAAAAATTAAAGGAAAAGAAAATAAAGTAAGAAAAACAGAAAAAAAGGCGAGAAGGGTGCGAAGAGGGAGAAAAAATCGAAAAAACTAAAAAGGAACAGAAAGGGAGAAGAACATTAAAAAGAAAAAAAAAGAAACGGAAAGTAAGAACAGGAGTTTAAGAAAGCGAAAAAGGAACAAAAAAGGAAGTTTTAAAGAAGGGAAAACGGAGAAGGAAATTAAAATAAAATTTACAAGAGGACGAAAAAAATGAAACAAAAAATTTAAATTTAAAACCAAAAGGGAACGGAGTGGGGGAAAATATAAAAAGAAGCAGCAAAGAGAACGGAGAAAAAATGAATAAAATGGAAAAATGAAAATAAAATAAAAAGTAAATGGAAAAAAGAATTTAGAAAAGCGAAATTTAGAGAAAGACAGTTTTGCAGATTTTTTTTAGGAAAAAAACAAGTTTCTTTTGATTGTTCGGCCTTTTGCTCTCGTTGGTTGAATAATCCTAGACTTTTATGTCTATCGGCCACCGCTGATACCCCTCGTGTATATTAACATCAATTGCCAGTATTGTTACAACTATAGATCCACGTTTATTAGCAACATTTGCCGCACGTGTTCCACGCGTGCATAAATCTTCATCGCCCGATTAACAGCTGTGAAAAAAGTGAGTTAGCAACATTAAATTAACGAGTTATATTAACCCTTTTATGCTAAAATAACAAGGACGCCGATTTTTCAATTACAGTATTCCTAAACAATAGTTTTCAATTTGCTTATTTTTCATTTTTTTTCAAATTTTTTTTATTTAAAGTGTTCAAATTTTTTTCTTTCAAATGTTCCAATCTTTTTTTTAAAATGTTGTTCCAATTTTTGTATTTAAAATTTTGTTGTAATTTTCGGTATATAAACTTTGTTGCAATTTTTTGTATTTAAAATGTTGCAATTTTTTTGTATTTAAAATTTTCAATTTTTTTGTATTTAAAATGTTCAATTTTTTATTTAAAATGTTTGTTTCTTCTTTTTTACATTATTAATTAAATTTAATCTAATTAAAAATACAAATTAGAAAATCTGGCTTGATTAATTGTTATGGATAGGGTAATTACATTTTTTTCGTGTACTTTAAGTTACTGTATGATCGGTTTAAACTCACGTGAGGGCTAGTGTTGCCGAATGTGGTGGGGATGTGCGTCGTTAGTTCAAGATCGCATCACCTAGAACGTGGTGGGGGGACGCTACTATTAAACGCATATTTTTGGTGACGAGAAAATTGTTTCTTTTAATTTAAAAATATTCCTTTCAAACGAAAAATGATTTATTTAAATTAAAATATGATTTTTATAAATGATATTTTATTGTATTTTATAAATGAGAAACAGCTTTTAAATAATTAATTTAAACGGCTTTTAATTATTTCTTAATATTAAAAATGGTCTTTTTATGAAGAAAACTTTATTAAAATTAAAAATACTTTTCTTTAAATAAAAATATTTTTTCTTTAAATAAAAATGTCTCTTTAAATAAAAATGTTTTTTCTTTAAATGAAAATGTCTCTTCTTTAAATAAAAATATTTTTTCTTTAAATAAAAATGTCTCTTTAAATAAAAAATTTTTTTTTTAAATAAAAATGTCTCTTCTTTAAATAAAAATGTGTTTTCTTTAAATAAAAATGTCTCTTCCTTAAATAAAAATGTTTTTTCTTTAAATAAAAAAAATTTTTCTTTCGATAAAATTGATTTTCTTTTCAAATAAAGAAGTTTTTTCTTTGGATACAATTGTTTTTTCTTTAAATAGAAATGATTTTTTTAAATTAAAAGTATTTTTGTTATATGAAAAGTGTTTTATTTAAATAAAAATTAATTTTTATAAAATAAGAAACGATTTGTATATTATTATTATGCCCGTGATAATTTGAAAAACGACTTTGTACATTATCATTTAATGTTCTTTTATTATTATTTAATCCCTATCTTATTATTTTATCATATTATTTTGTTACCTTATTTTTGTAACTTTTATCATAATTAACGAATTACTCAATTCCAACTCATTTAACGTTGTCTTAATTAACATTCTCTTAATTTATTATTTTAAACTTTATCGCATCATTCTTTTGTCATACAAATATTTCTTATGCTCTCATTTTTCAAAATTTCTTGTAATTATACAAAAAGTATCACATTTTCTCGATAAAACTTGCAAAAATACATAACAAAATGTAAAAAAATTTTATATATAAAATGTAAAAAACTTAAAAAACGTGTTAAAAGCGTGTCGAAACTTGAAATATTTACATAACAAAAAGAACTGACTTTCAAAACAAAAATTTTCCAAAAATTATTTCGACAATATCTTATTGTGCGAGAAAGCAAGTTTTTATTAAAAAAAAAGTTGTTGAAACGATTTTTTTTATGACAAAATAATAAAATCTCTTTTGTTGAAATTCAATTTTAACAGCACATGGTTTTTTCATTCAATGTGAAAGTATAATGAAACAAATGTTTGTTAAAATAACCAGAATTAAAATTAATCAATAGAAAATTGAAAAAAATAAAGTAAAATAAAAAAATAAAATAATAAAATAAAATAATAAAATAAAATAAAAAAATAAATAACACGAATTGAATTAAAACAAAGAGAACTTTCTTCTTCAATAAATCATCAAAATCATCGATAACGATGATGAATTGTACAAAAGTAGAGACAGACGGTTAAGATAAAAAGTAATTCGAATGAAAAGTCATGCTTTTTGAAACTCAGGTATGACAAGGTAGACAAGAAAAAATAAGAGAAAGTGATGAAAAATTATGACTATAAATAAAACGATTAATTGATTGGTAAATGTATCGAATGAGGAGATTAGAGAGGATTACGCGGCACTGGTGAAGTTTATCAGTGGACCTTTTTCTGATAAGTTTAAAAAAAAAGTGCGATAAAACGGACAAAAAATGGAGGCGCATTGATCTCGAAAAAATGTTTCACGTATTTGATTACTGATAAGGCACGGATTTTCACGGCAAATCGAATAATGTTTCCTGAAGGGTTACACTTGGGAAAATAAAGGCAATTGAGTTGACTTTACTATCCCAGGAGACAATAAATACCCTCATACTTGCAAATATGTGCTTCCATTTGTTTCATGACTCTTTCTCTTTTCGTATTCAATTCCTATAAATATTTCTTGGTCGATTCCACAAGATACAAAGATGTATCTTTTTAAACTTGAGATTTTAAGATTTTTTACTCTTTTCTTTCTCTTTTTAACTCTTTAACACTTTTTAACTCTTTTTAACTCTTTTTTTTAACTCTTTTTAACTATTTTTTATCTCTTTTTAACTCTTTTTAACTCTTTTTAACTCTTTAACTCTTTTTAACTCTTTTTAACTCTTTTTAACTCTTTGAACTCTTTTTCTCTCTTTTTCTCTCTTTTTAGACTCTTTGTTTAATATTTAATTTGTATTCTTTGTGGTAATTATTGATTATTGACACACATTCTACAAATTTAATAATTCGAGAATGTTCGGACACAATGGAAATACAAAAATAATATTTTATCATTAAAAGATAATTTTCCGATAAAATAAAAAAATTACGAAATTTTCAAAATATTCGATAACATTAAAGAATGATGTTCTGATAATGAAAACTCCACAAAATATTCATGATATTTTTTTAATTAAAGAATCATGTTTCGGTGAAGTGTAAATGAAGTAATAAATACTAAATATTTATAATAATAATAATAATAATAATAATAATAATAATAAGTAATCAAGTATTCAAGATATTTAATAATTAAAAAAAAATGTTTCGATAGAATAAAATTCAGAAAATATTCATCGAGAGAGGGAAAGAGAATTTCGATAAAATAATTTCAAACAAAAACTGTGGAAGAAAATTGCAAAAGTTATTTTATAATTTGTTCCATTTTACGTTTAACTATACTAAAATCATATTAGCAAATATTCAAACAAATCATATAGCAAATATTTTCAAAAAAAAATGACACGTATTATGAAAACAATCAAATTGCAAATTGGCAGCAAAGAAATAATTTCACTAAATGTTTAATTCTTTTCGTTTGTTCTTTTTTACGCTTTTTTCGAGAGCAATAAAAGTCATAATCCATTTTTTATCGCAATCCCAAAGTTTGGTGAATATTTTGAATGTTGACCTTAAGGTTTTGTGTAGTTTCGTGACAAGATACAGATGAATAAATTTAAGTCGGAGAGAGCGATGACTAGATTTCTTGTTGTACGAAGAAAAAAAAACACGTGTCGGTTACGCAACCAAAAGTGGCGTTACACGTGGCTCCTAATTGAATCTTATGGTAAAACAGGTTTACGACTTTTTCCCTGTCCGATTAACGCGAGATATGATTGTAATGAGAATTATTTAAGAGTTACGCCTATATCTATAATCTCGCGAATAAATCGCAATCAAAATTCAGAGGATTATATTCTCGTACCTCAGGATGCGATGACAATAGTTGTGCCACACCTTGGTACTGACAGTACGCCTCGTTTTCTCTCTACTTGCCTTTTTCTGCTTCTTTTCTTCTTTCAAATGCCAATTGCTCTCGTAAATCCTCTTGCATGTACGTATACATATAAATAAATGTGTGTGTGTGTCTTGAAATCACTCCTTGAGCAAAAAATGACTTTAAATTTTAAAAAGATTGCAAATTTACCGTTATGAAAAAGAGAAAGTATCGCGAGGAGAATGGTAGGAGAAGTGGACGAAAGGAGGTAGGGGACGGAGAGAAAGAGATAGAGAAAACTGGAAAGAGATAGTGTATAAAAAGCGAGGTATAAAAGGGTATAGAAAGAGATAGAAAGAGATACAACAGATCACAAGAGGTATTAAGAGATTGAAAGAGATAAAAAGGATAAAAAGAGATAAAAAGAGATAAAAAGAAGTTGATAAGAGATACAAAGAGATAAAAAGAGATTAAGAAAGATAAAAAGAAGTTGATAAGAGATACAAAGAGATAAAAATAGATAAGAAGAGTTAAAAGACTTAAAAAGAGGTAAAACGATGTATAGAAAGAGATAGAAAAAGATAGAAAGTAATAAAATGAGAGATAGAAAGAAATCATAGAGGATAGAAAGGAATAGATAGGTAACAAAATAAATATAAATAATAATAAATGCATAGAAAAGTGTAAAAGACTTGAAAAATATAAGCACACGAGTGAATAGATAGAAAAAAATAGAAAAAAATAGAAAAGAATAGAAAAGAATAGAAAAAAATAGAAAAGAATAGAAAAGAATAGAGAAAAATAGAAAAGAATAGAAAGAAATAGAAAATTATAGTAAAGTGTCATAAAGAGATGTAAAATAAAAAGAAATGAGATCGATAAGGTATTCAAAGAAGTATAGAGGTAGAAATATATAAAAAAATGCAAGAAGAATATTAAAAGGGATAGAAAAGGATAGAAAGTGATTAAGAGAGATAGAAGGGGATAAAAGGAGATAAAAAGGGATAAAAGAAATGCATAGGGATAAAAAGAGTTAAAAACTTATAAAAAGTGATATAAAGAAATAAAAAAGATATAAAGGAATAGAAAGAGATAGAAAATACTAGAAAAAGATCCAAATAGATATAATGAACTAGAAATAAATAGAAAAAAATGAAAAAAAGAGAAGTAGGTAGAAAAAGACATTGAAGGTTTAGAAAGGGATCGAAGTATGAATAGAATATATGTAATAGAAAAGGATAGAAAAAGATGGAAAAGAATAGAAAAAATAGAAAAGAATAGAAAAGAATAGAATAGTATAGAAAAGGATAGAAAAGGATAGAAAAGGATTCAAAAGGAAAGGGAATGATAATAGTGATAGAAAATTATAGGAAAACATAAGAAATTATAGAAAAGTAAAGAAAAGTATAGAAAAGTTTAGAAATGGATAGAAATGGATATAAATGGATAAAAAGGATAAAAGAATAAAGTAAATGCTAGAAGTGGATAAAAAAGGATAAAAAAGTAGAGATAAGCATAGAAAAGTTTAGAAAAGGTTAGAAAAGGTTAGAAAAGGAAAGTAAATGATAGAAATGACGGAAAATTATAGGAAAATGTAGAAAGTGATAGAAAATTATAGAAAAGTTCAGAAATGAATACAAAAAGGATAGAAAAGTATAGATAAGTATAGAAAAGTTTAGAAAAGGGAAATAAATGATAGAGATGATGGAAAATAATAGAAAAATATAGAAAAGTATAGAAAAGTATAGACAAGTATAGAAAAGTATATAAAAGTATATAAAAGTATAGAGAAGTATAGAAATGGATAGAAATGGATAGAAATTGATTAAAAAAGTGATAGAAAAATAAAGTAAATGATAGAAGTGTATAGAAAAGCATAGAAAAATCAAGTAATTACTAGAAGTAGATTAAAAAAAAAGATAAAATACAAAATAAATGATTGAAAATGACTGAAAATGATAGCAAATTACAAAAAAGGATACAAAATGATAGAAAAGTCGAAAAATAACTTGAAGAAACACAAAAATAGCTGATTCATTGAACAAATGAAAAACAAATAAAGATTCAATGTCAAAGAGTCGTTTGCCCGGGAAACGGGGATCTTGTTGAAAAATGAATGCTCCTCTAGGGAGATGATGAGACGATTTAAAAGGAGAAATAATGATATTTCTACGGCTATTTAATCACATTAGTTTTGGAGTTGAAAGGTTTTAGAGTTAAAAGGGGAAGTGCATTAGTATGACATTGAAATGAGCGATGTTTCTCTCACAAGCAACTGACAACATTAACTATTTAACTTGGAATCTCGGGAGCTTCAAAAACACGTAATTCTGTTAAAACATCGAAGAGAGGAACCTCTATGTCTATTTCATTATGTTCAAAAACTCCTAATGGCCGGACTAATATTGTTTAGTTAATCCACCAACAAATAGAAAACGCATCAGTCAAACTTGTGCCTTTCAGAATTAGCCACCGAGTCTCAAATTCAAAGCCAAACGAATGGCTTTTGACGATTAAGTGAAAATTAAATGATCTCGGAAATTTGACGAGTTGGAACTAATAGTAGTATAAAAAAATGGAAAGAATAGAATAGGAAAAAAATTATTTATTATTATTATTAAATTATTATCATTATTTAAAATTAATGTTTTATTTAAAAAATCGAAATAGTAAAATTAAAGAATTCTTTATGCAAAATTAAAAAAAAAAAATTTCATACAATTTTTTCTTGTTCTTTCTTTCTTTGTTGCTTTCAATTTACCATATTATTATGATTCTTATTTTTAATAATCAGAGTTTTATTAGATTCGCATTATTACCAGCGTCTTTTAATAAATTCCTTTTCTTCAATAAATTGAGAATATACTTTTCCATTAAAAGGCAGAAATAATGGTCTCGAGTTATTTTTCATCCGGGACCATGTTGTGCTTTTTTTCTACTTTGCGTTTACGTACTTACGTAGACAATTGTACCCGTTGCTGGTGACCTTAGTAAAAGGGCTTGGCTAACGGCGAACCAGCTGTTCTTCATTTGTGTCAAACGTGATTCTGCGCGAAATGATCAGCGGCTCTCAACTCCCTTCATATTATTTCGACTTTCGTTCAAATTCACATTTTCTCTTTAAACAAAAAATTAAACAACAAATTGCAATACAATAAAATGCAACGTAGTATAGGAACAATTACAATATAATAAAAATACAATACAATAAAAATACAATGCAATAAAAATACAATACAATAAAAATACAATACAATAAAAATACAATGCAATAAAAATACAATACAATAAAAATACAATACAATAAAAATACAATACAATTAAAATACAATACAATAAAAATACAATACAATTAAAATACAATACAATAAAAATACAATACAGCATCATAAAAATGCAACACAGTATGCTGAAAAATAAAAAGCAGTACGATAAAAACACTACACAGTTCGGTAAAAATTGCAATGCAGTACGGTAAAAAATTTACGAAACAGTACGGAATGGTTACAATTATAGTACGGTTAAAAATAGATTGCAATGATAAATGTAAATATGATAAAGTAAAATATGCTGTATAGTAAATAACAAAATTCAGTATAGCAAAAAATACGACCCAGTATAGTGAAAAATACAATACAGTATAGAAAAAATCCAAACCGTATAGAAAAAACACAATATAGTATAGTAAAAAATACAAGACAATATAGTAAAAATACAATACAGAATAGTAAAAAGTGCAACACAGTACAGTAAAAAAAGCACAGTAAAAATACAATCTAGATAGTAGAAAGTACAACACAGTACAGTTAAAAATAGATTGCAGTGATAAATGTAAACATGGTAAAGTAAAATTTGCTGTATAGTAAATAATAGAATTCAATATAGCAAAAAATACGACACAGTATAGTGAAAAATACAATATAGTATAGAAAAAATCCAAACCGTATAGAAAAAGAACACAATATAGTATAGTAAAAAATACAAAACAATATAGTACATATAACAGTATAGTGAAAAATACAATACAGTATAGAAAAAATCCAAACCGTATAGAAAAAAAAACACAATATAGTATAGTAAAAAATACAAAACAATATAGTAAAACTACAGTACAGTATAGTAAAAAGTACAACACAGTACAGTAAAAAAAGCACAGTAAAAATACAATATAGATAGTAGAAAGTACAACACAGTACAGTTAAAATACAAAACAACATAATAAAAATACAATATAGTATAGTAAAAAATACAGCACAGTAGAAATAAAAAACAATATGGTAAAAATACAATATAGTAGAAATACAATATAGTATAGTAAAGAGTACAACACAATGCAGTGAAAATACAAAACAAGATAATAAAAATACAATATAGTATAGTAAAAAGTACAACACACTACAGTAAAAAATACAAAACAAGATAATAAAAGTACAATATAGTATAGTAAAAAGTACAACACACTACAGTAAAAGGTACAACACACTACAGTAAAAAATACAGTACAATAATAAATGAGAATGAAAAAATTAATTTTTCTTATATGTACCATTTATATATTCCTCCTACAAAGTTATATTGCGGGGACTGATTAGAAATAAATAAATATATTCCTTGTTGCTTAAAATTACTCATCTATCGAAGAAAGTGGTGAAGTGAAATTAATGATGAAAAAACGGAAAAGGTGAAATGTTAGAAAGGTTGGGAAATAAATAAGAAATTTGCATTAAGACGGGGATTTTTTGAATCGAGTGTAGTTTTTGCAGGAATCAAGTAATTAAAAGATCGATACGAGCGAAAGATTCCGAGCGTGATTAAGGCTCTTGAACTGAACTAATTAATCTGTAAAGTCATTGAATATTCATTTGATCGTTGCTTAGCGTTGGATTTCATTGAATCTGCCGATCCTTTTTCCCAGGATACACTTCACCTTAGCTAAGTAGGCGATCAAGCCCGTTGCTCGTGACCTCAGAAAGAAGGCTTGGCTAATGAGAAGAGTTTCTGACATTGCACACCATACGTCTAATGACACGCTATATATTCCAGTCCAAAAGCTGCACCCGCTTATTTCCATTTCTTTCATTTTTTACCTCCATTTTCATTTTACTCTTTTTTTTGGAAATTTATTTTATATATAATAATTTTTTTTATAATTTTCTGTAATTTATTTTTTTGTCATATTCTATTTTATTCAATTTTTCTATTTTTATCACTGTTCTATTTTATTCGATTTTTCCATTCTTATCGCTATTTTATTTTATTCGATTTTTCCATTTTTACGACTATTCTATTTTATTCGATTTTTCGGTTTTTACATTCTATTTTATTCGATTTATTTTTCATTTTTTCCATTGTTTTTATTTGTCGCAATTCGTTATTCTTGTTTCTCGTTTCTCGTTTTGGTGCAGTTTTTTAATTTTGTTCTTAAATTGCAAATTCATTGTCTGTTTCTTTGTGTCTTTAATTTCTCTAGTTTTTCTCTGTATTTCTTTAATTTTTCTTTGTATTCTTTCAATTTTCTTTTTGTGTCTCTTTATTTTTTGTCTCATTAGCTGAAGCAATTTTCCCTGACAAGGTAAAATCAACTTTGGTGTGTTTCTTGATTCCAAAAGTAATTCGTGAGCTTCGTGTTTATCAACATTAAAAGTTATTGCAATGTTTTGTTGCGAAAGAGCGATTAAACATTAAAGATGTTGCTTCACGTCTTTTTCCGGTGAATGTTTATCATTTACAAAATCATCAACATTAATCAATTTCCGTTACTGTGTTTTTGCTTTAATTAAAAAGTCTTTGCATTGTTGAAGTTCTTTTTTAATCGCAGCAATAATTGTTCTATCAATAAAAGTCCTAACAATAATAATTCTATCAATAAAAGTCCAAACAATGATAATTCTTTCAATAAAAGTCCTAACAATGATAATTCTATCAATAAAAGTCCTAACAGTAACAATTTTATCAATAAAAGTCCTAACAATGATAATTCTTTCAATAAAAGTCCTAACAATGATAATTCTATCAATAAAAGTCCTAACAATAACAATTTTATCAATAAAAATCCTAACAATAATAATTCTATCAATAAAAGTCCAAACAATGATAATTCTTTCAATAAAAGTCCTAACAATGATAATTTTATCAATAAAAGTCCTAACAATAACAATTTTATCAATAAAAGTCCTAACAATAACAATTTTATCAATAAAAGTCCTAACAATAATAATTATATCAATAAAAGTCTTAACAATAAAAATTCTATCAATAAAAGTCCTAATAATAATAGTCCTAACAATAATAATTATATCAATAAAAGCCCTAATAGTTATAGCAATAATAATTCAAGCGATTGAAAATGGATTATGGATTAATTAAGTTGTAACTATTAAAAGTCTCCATACTTTAAAAGGTGAATAATAATCATAAAAAAATAAGTAGTGAATAATAAACGATAAATAATTAGCATTGAAATGAACAAGATTAAAGAATAATTAACAAGATTAGAGAATAATGGATAAGATTAAAGAATAATAAACAAGAGAATAAATATTTATTTATTCTCCATTTTTCTTTAATCTTGAACATTATTATATAATAATAATGTTCAATTATATAATAATATTCAAGATTAAAGACAAGATTAAAGATAATAGTGGACAAGATTAAAAAATAATGGTGGACAAGATTAAAGAATAATGGACAATATTAAATAATATTAAACAAGAAAATAAGAAATAATAGCCCCGGTGAAAAAAGACGAAAAAGAGGCATTGAAAGGATTGAGAATTGGCGAATTGGGGTAAAAATTGGGTGACGATTATTGTGCGTGCCTGGACAGAATACAATTAACACTTTTAATTCTAGGAATGTTGGCAAAGTCGGTACCAATCGCTCGTCGACTGTTTCTGGCTTGAGTTTAACTTTCAACAGAGACAGGCCTATAAAACTCGATTAGAGTAAGTAATGGGATCGCGTGCGAATGAAATTTCCTTTACTATGAGCGAGCGTACGAAAAAGCAAGCAAGAAAAGAACGGAAGGAAAGGAGAAGCTCGTAATTCCTAATCTTCCAAGAAACCGTAGAAATTCAGCTAAAAAGTTTTCCAATTACAAGACAGGTCCTAACGGAAAGGGGCAACCCTCTCTTCTGGGATTTCAACTCGCCAATCGCCATTTCAAATCGACTATCGTGTTTTTCGTCTCTAAATTATAATCACTGCAATTTCCTTAAATTAGAATCTGCAAACTTAATTCCAGAATTAATGATATGCAGGTTGCAGTGCGCGCTCTCTGTTTCTTAGTCTTTCTATCTTTCTGTCTCGTTTTATACTTTTCTCTTTCTTCTTCTTTTACTCCTCTCTTTTTTCTCTTTTTGCTCTTTTCTCTCTTTTTTCTCTTTTTTCTCTTTTTTCTCTTTTTTCTCTTTTTTCTCTTTTTTCTCTTTTTTCTCTTTTTTCTCTTTTTTCTCTTTTCTCTTTTTTCTCTTTTTTCTCTTTTTTCTCTTTTTTCTCTTTTTTTCTTTTTTCTCTTTTTTCTCTTTTTCTCCTTTACACGCTGTTATTATCGCTCTTTTGCTCCTCATACTGTTTATACAATATAACAATACAATTTTGTATTGTACCATGTATACTTGGTACAATAAAAAATTATTTATTAATCATAACAGTACTAATACTTGAACAATGGACACTTTTTGTAACAACAATGTATTGCTTTTTTCGAGCATGTATATTTCTTTGCTGATAATTTTCATAAAAAGATAATTATCATATAAAAGACAATACATCATTATAATGAATGATTAGCATCAAGTTGGTTGTATCTTGCATGATGATTAAAAGAAGCTGAGGCGCATGAGAGTGATTACCGACACGTGTATGTTTTAGGAAAATTTTAACGATGGAACATATGTGCCGTAGGTATATTTACATAGAGGAACTTCTGTATTCTCGCAAAAGTTGAGTTAGCCCAGTGACGCATCGGTGCCGCAAATAGCCGCTGCAACGATGTCGTTAAAGATGATTATAAACAAACCGCCAGTCATTGAGGCGATGGTTTATTGATTCACAAGTCGCTATTCCCTGCACCGTTTTTCTTAATCGATCAGCAATGCACTTCTCTCACAAAGATCCCATAAACCTGCAATTTTAGTTTCATTTACGTAATAGCATATTAATAACTACTTGAAACAAGTTTTATCTTTAATCACGTAACCGTACCATTAAATTCATCCGCCTTACTTTCTGATGGATTTTAAAGTTGTTTTTAATTGTTCCACATCATCCGAAACTTGTCTCCCGGTGAAAGGGAACTTTGTCTATTTCTCCAAACGGTATTATGTAATTTACATAATTATAGAACTTTCAGTGTGTTTGGATAACGTACTGTTGGACGGAAAAAAGTAGATGGCGATGTATTGTACTTGGTATACACACATGGAACACGTGATTTTATATGTGCTTTTATCTATAACTTTATCTATACCTTTATTTATATCTAAATCTGTATTTTTATTTATATCTAAATCTGTATTTTTGTTTATATATTTATCTATATCTTTATTTATAACTTTCTCTATATATACAGATACACAAAAATTACTATCAACGTTTTTTATCACCTCAGATTCCGTGCGATTATCTTTATCTGTGGCATAGATGGTGTCTAGATGGTATATAGATGGTATATCGTTGAAAAAGTTGATACATAGATGGTACAAATGGTATTTAGAGAATGTGAAGATGGTATATAGATAGTATAGATGGTATATGGTTGAAAAGGATGATGTATATAGGGTATAAATGATGTATAGATGGTATAAATAATGTATAGATGGTATAAATAATGTATAGATGGCACAGATGATATATAAAGATTGTAAAGATGGTACATTGATGGTATAGAAGGTATATAGTTGAAAAGGATGATGTGTAGATGGTATAGATGGTATATAGAATTTATATAAATGGTATCAACGATGTATAGATGATGTATATATGGTATATAGAATTTATATGGATGGTATAAACGATGTATAGATGATGTATAGACGGTACAGACGGTATATAGAGAATGTAGATGGTATAAATGATGTATGGATGGTACAGACGGTATATAGAAAATTTAAAGATGGTATATTGATAGTATAGATGGTATATAGTTAAAAATGATGATGTATAGATGGTATAGATGATGTATAGATGATGTATAGATGGTATAGATGATGTATAGATGATATAGATGATGTATAGATGATATAGATGATGTATAGATGATATAGATGATGTGTAGATGGGAAAGATGATATGTAGTGATTGAAAAGATAGTATATTGATGGTATAGATGGTATATAGTTGAAAACGATGATGTATAGATGATACTGATGGTATATACAATCTATTTAGATGGCAAAGATGATGTATGAATGGTATACAGATGGTTTATATTGTATATTGACGGTATAAATGATGCATAGATAGTATTAAAGGTCTATATATGGTATATAGTTGGTATATAATTGGAAAATATGATGTATATATGGTTTAGATGCTATACAGAGTTTGTTTAGATGGTATAGATTGTATTTTGACGGTATAAATGATGTATAGATAGTATATAGTTGGTATATAGCTGATATAGAAAATGTATAGTTGGTAGAGATGATATATAGAGGTTATTTTGATGGTATAGATGATGTATAGATTGTATAAATGGTATATAAAGAGTATTTAGGTGGTATATAAATCATTTAAATTATATATTGACGGTAAAAATGATACTTAGATGGTATAAAAGGTATATAGATGTCATATAGTTGGTATATAACTGGGAAAGTTTATGCATAGATGGTATACATAATGTAAAGATGGTACTTATGGTATAAAGAGATTATATAGATGGTATAGATAATGTATGGTTGTTAGAGATGATATATAGAGGTTATATGGATGGTATAGATGATGTATAGTTGGTAGAGATGATATATAGAGGTTATATGGATGGTATAGATGATGTATAGTTGGTAGAGATGATATATAGAGGTTATATGGAATATAGAGGTTATATGGATGGTATAGATGATGTATAGTTGGTAGAGATGATATATAGAGGTTATATGGATGGTATAGGTGATGTATGTTTGGTAGAGATGATATATAGAGGTCATATGGATGGTATAGATGATGTATAGATTGTATAAATGGTATATAAAGGGTATATAGGTGGTATATAGATCATTTAAATTATATATTGATGGTAAAAATGATACTTAGATGGTATAAAAGGTATATAGATGTCATATAGTTGGTATTTAACTGGGAATGTTTATGTATAGATGGTATAGATGATGCAAAGATAGTACATATGGTATAAAGAGATTATATAGATGGTACATATGGTATAAAGAGATTATATAGATGGTACATATAATGTATAGATGATATATATGATGTATACATGGTATTTAAATGGTATACATGGTATTTAAATGGTATACAAGTACTATATATTTAAAAATCATAATGTATAGATGTTATAGATGATGTATAGATGGTATAAATGGTGTATAGATGGTATAAGTGACGTATAGATGGTATAAATGATTTATAGACGGTATAAATGATGTATATATTTGGTATAAATGATGTATATATGGTATAAATGATGTATATATGGTACAAATGATGTATATATGGTATAAATGATGTATATGTGGTATAAATGATGTATATATGGTATAAATGATGTATAAATAGTGTATATGATATGTACAAACGATGCATAGATGGTACAGATTCTCAATAAAGAAGAAATTCCGCAATAAGAAATGCATATCAGAGCAGGTCCCGCCGATGTGGAGATCTTTAAATCTTCCTTAGGATTTAAGCAGCCGAGTATCAGGACTTATTCTTCTTGGTCTTATTTTATCCTTTTAGACTTGAAAACTCAGAGTTCCCTTCTATTTCGGTGTTGCGGTCGAATTACTGCGGGCGATTTGTCTCGATCGACAAAATCCTTGCTTCTTTCACGGAGGCAGTCGAACCTTTCCTTCTTTTACGTTGAGCGCCCGTTCCGAAGAGCCTGCACGAATTCTTTTCCTGTATAAGACTAACGAAACTCGATACCACGTAATCGATCTTACTCGCGCATATGCACGAGTGGAATCCAATAGAGGCTAGATGTTAGCCTTCAATATCCTACAGTAAGACACAATAAGGGTTCTATTCAGAGCAGACGTTGCATGCACTCGAATCGAATACAAATTTTTCGCGTGACCTGTGTCAGAAACTCCATTCCAGCTCCATGCTATTCAGTCTCTTTCAATTTTTCTTTACTTTTTTCCACAATTTTTATGCAACTTTGCAGTGTCGGACTAATTAAGTGCTTTTCCTCTTCCGCCTTTTTCTACCCTTTTCTATTTTTTCTTGTTCGTCCTTCTCTTCTTATTTTTCATCTTTTTTCTTCTTTCTTTTTTTTCATCTTTTTTTTCTTCTCTTTTTTTTCTTCTTTTTCCTTCTTTTTTTACTTCTTTTTCTTCTTTTTCTTCTTTTTCTTCTTCTTTCTCTTCTTCTCTCTTTCCTTCTTCTTTCTCTTCTTCTCTCTTTCCTTCTTTCTTTTCTTACCCCTTTTCTTTTTCTTCTTTTTCTTCTCCATCTTATTATTCACTCTCTTAATTCAAATTTGTCAAAATTTCACTAAGTTAAAATCATTAACACACTTCTGGCTATTATCATTATTATGATTATTTTCATTATTATTATCATTGTTACTATCATTATCATTGTTCTTACGACAATTGCCATTGAATCTCACGCAGTCGAACTATTTGCCAAACGCCTAGCGTCATTTTTCCCAGCCATTGACAGACTCGGGTTTCCGGATGAGAAATAATGATGTGCCTTTTTTACGAATTCATTTTTGAAGAGGTACTAGAAGCGTTTGCGAACAAGGGAGAAAATAACTTTTTTTTCCAGTTGTGCATTAGCATCCATTCAATCCCTGGAGAAGTATTTATTGTACGACCTCGACATTAGTCATGCTCTTTCACCCTCTAAAGAGGGGAATCTAGTCGAAAGGACAGACAGGCGGAACCGTTTTAAGCTTCCAGGTTTCAGATTTAGATTTCAAAGCCTAGAGAGAGAATTTCGATTTATTCGACCCCTGCTTGCATTATTAAAAAAATCTCAACCCATTAATGACCTTTTATTGAACTGTTCCAATGATTTATTTACTACTACCAGTCTCACTTATTCAACACACTCCCTAATCATCTTCCATTTCCCTTCTCCATATTTTATTCCTTTCATTCCAACTTGTTTACATCTCGATAAAACCCCCAAAACTTCACTAATGTCATGATCATCAAATTATCATCGTCTAAATGAGCGCCTTTTTCACTCGTTATCTCTCCCTTTCTTCCTCTTTTTTCTGCTCATCTTTTTGTCTCAATATTTCTCTCTCAACATCTTTTTCTCGCAATATTTTCTCTCAACATCTTTTTCTCGCATTATTTTTCTCTCAACTTCTTCTCTCAACATCTTTTTCTCGCAATATTTCTCTCTACATATCTTTTTCTCTCAAAATCTTTTTTCCACAGTATTTCTCTCTCAACATATTCTCTCAATGTTTTATCTCAACATATTTTTACTTTAGTATTTTTTTCTCTCAGCATATTTTTCTATCAACATAGTTTGCTTTCAACATAATTTTCCCTCAACATCTTTTTCTCCATATTTTTCTCTCAACATATTTTTACTTCAGTATTTTTTTCTATCAACATATTTTTCTATCAACATAGTTTGCTTTCAACATAATTTTCCCTCAACATCTTTTTCTCTCCATATTTTTCTCTCAACATTTTCTCTCAAAATATTTTCTTAAAGTTCTATCTCAACATATTTTTACTTCAGTATTTTTTTCTCTCAACATATTTTTTTGTCAACATAGTTTTCTTTCAACATAATTTTCTTTCAATATTTTTGTCTCAACATATTTTTCCTTCAGTATTTTTTCTCTCAACATATTTTTCTTTCAAGATAGTTTTCTCTCAACATCTTTTTCTCAATATTTTTCTCTCAGTATTTCTTTTTCAACATATTTTTCTCTCAATGTTTTTCTCTCAACATATTTTTCTTAAAATATCTTTCTCTTTCAACATATTTTTATTCTTTTTCTGAATAAATTTTTTCTTTTTCTGAATAATTTTTTTCTTTTTCTGAATAATTTTCTTCTTTTTCTGAATACAGTTTTTTCTTTTTCTGAATACAGTTTTTTCTTTGTCTGAATACAGTCTTTTTCTGAATACTGTTTTTTCTGAATACTGTTTTTTCTGAATATATTTTTTCTTTTTTTGATTACATTTTTACATTCTCATCAATAATGAGAGTGTATTAAAAATGTGCGATTTTTTCTTAACATTGTCTATGCGGGATGCGGAGATTATATCGAAATGAGCTAAAAATGATTTTATTGTTATTATTTTAGTTTAGAAGTGGATTTGTATGGTTGCGGGTTATTAACCCGCGTATTACGAGGGAGATTACAACAGCGCTAGTCTGCAGTAAGTGGCGAGAGCGGTAAAAATCTATAAAGCGAGCGTAACTTTTTTTGTTTAATCTTAAAGGTGTGGAAACCAGAGCTCATATCATTTATGTCTTTGGCTAATTTATTTACTTGGCCTTTGAGAAGTACTTTTGAATATAAATGTGCCCTGCAGGACCACGGGGTCAAAGCGATATTTTTTTTGCCGACTTTTACGATCTTTGTGTGAGTTTGATGACCGGCCAAATTCCCTTTTCCTGCGGCAATGAAAATTAACCTTCTGCTTGAATTATAAAATTAAGAAAAAGAGGACACCGAGAGCGCCAATTAACGACCGCTTAATAACAGACTTGCCGCGACCACAGCTAAAAAATTTTATCCCTCTCTCTCTCTCTCTCTCTCTCTCTCTTTAATGTTGCCTTCTCGGCCAACTTTTTTCATTTCAAATTTCTTTTCGCGCTTTTTGTCCCGTTCTTATGCTCATTCGAACAAGATTTCTAATTTTTTTGTTTTTCTGTTTGTTTTTTTGTTTTTGTTATCTTATTTTCTTCATTTTTTTAATTTGTTTTTTGTTTTCTCGTTTGTTATTGCTGTTTTTATTTTCTGTTTCTTATTTGTTTTTCTTGTTTTTTTTTAGTTTTTCTTGTTTTTTTTAGTTTTTCTTGTTTATTTTGTAGTTTGCTTCCGTTTTTTATTTTCTGTATTTTTTGTTTCTGATTCGTTTTTCTTGTTCTCGATTTGTTTTTTGGGAGGTATTTGTGTTTGAAGGACTTTAACTGCCTGTTGTCTAATATATTCGATAAGGAATGGAATTGTCGGTCGGTTGTGATTGAATTATCAGAGACAGTAATGTCGAGTGAATTTAAATAAAAGAAATATTTCTTCATTTCGAGTTAAAAGTTTGATAATAGAAGAACAAAAGAGTTGATATGTTGGCACGATAATTGCATTTTCTTTGTTGTACATAAACTTTTAATGCCAGAACCAAGTTTTAATGCATAAAGCCTTCCACAGAACGACTGATAGCCGAAGTGTGACAGAGTTAATGTATTTTTCTTGTAGCAGTTGCGGTTGGTCAAGGTAGCAATTGCGTTTCAGATAAGCGAATACAAAGCTACCGGGTGCTCCGAAAATAGCACCTTTCAAATATTTTTCCGGATATTTTTCCTTTTACACTTTCCGGAAGTTCAAGACATTTATTTTTACTTTTTTGGCGTATTTTGCTGTACTTGTTGGTAACTTGTATAGTATTTTCTATTAATTTACTGTTTACTATTCACTATTGATTATTTGTTACGAACTATTGACTATTTGCTATTTTCTATTTACTATTTGCTATTTAATATTTGTTATTTTCTATTTACTATTTGCTATTTACTATTTGCTACTTACTATTTGCTATTTGCTATTTACTATTCACTATTTGCTATTTACTATTTGCTACTTACTATTTGCTACTTACTATTTGTTATATACTACTTCTCCCTATTTATTACTCCTTATTTACTATTTACTAATTATTTTTTATTACAAACTATTTACTATTTACTACTCCCTATTTGCTATTTATTATTTACTACTCGCAATTTACTATTTACAAATTATTTTTCACTACAAACTGTTTACTATTCACTATTTGCTATTTACTACTCCCTATTTGCTATTTCCTATTTACTAATCCCTATTTACTATTTAAGAATTATCTTTCACTGCAAACTATTTACTATTCACTATTTCCTTTTTGCTATTTAGTAGTTATATTTACTACACCCAATTTACTATTTACGAATTATTTTTCACTACAAACTGTTTACTATTCACTATTTGCTATTTACTACTCCCTATTTGCTATTTATTATTTACTACTCGCAATTTACTATTTACAAATTATTTTTCACTACAAATTATTTACTATCCACTATTTGCTATTTACTACTGCTTATTTACTATTTACGAATTATTTTCCACTACAAACTATTTACTATTCTTATACTTATATTTATAAGAGAGTAAAAATAAATTTTTACACTATTTACTATCACTGAAAGAAAAGTTTTCTTGATTCAATGCAAAAATGCATTGGATCTAATCTACTTTATTCTTAGATTCGGACCTAGAATACGTATTCTTGAATCAAGTTTTTATTCTTGTTTCACGAATTCTTTTTTCTCAGTGATTCACTACTTGCTATTTACTATTTGCTATTTATTATTTACTATTTGCTATTTACTATTTAGTATTTACTATTTACTGTCCCCAATCTGTTTATTTTTAATTCGTTTACAATCTATGCTTTCTTTTTAAATATGAATTGACACAAAAATAGATTTACTGATTTTTTGTAGAAATTAACTAATTTAATAAGTCAATTACTATTGGAATGGTCAAACTTTGACTATTTTGATATAAAGTCGCGTATTTTATCAAATTTTGTACATGAGTGGAAAGAAAAAGAGACACTGTGTATTTGATTGTAGAGGTTCGGCATATATGCGACCAGCAGTGCTGTGATTAAGTAGCCTTGTAGATATTCATGTTCAATTACGTAATACATGCAAATGTAATCATGCATCAGGAAATTAGATGAGCTTCTTTTACGAGATTCGGGCAAGGCGATAAATAATTATATTCTCTTCGTCTTACTCGCAGGCCACCAATTAGGAGAAAGTATCGTAATTCAAACGCCATAAGTGATTATCAGGATTCGTTGCACCTTTGATTTTATTTTCTTTCCTTCATTTTATTTATTTATTTCTATCTTTCTATCCCTGTCTTTCTTTATTTCTTCCTTCCTTTTTTCTGTTTTTTTCTATCTTAGTTTCTTTCTTGTTTTCTTTCTTATTTTCTTTCTTGTTTCTTTCTTGTTTTATTTCTTGTTTTATTTTTTGTTTTTTTTCTTATTTTCTTCCTTGTTTCTTCCTTGTTTCTTTCTTGTTTTCTTTCTTGTTTTCTTTCTTGTTTTCTTTCTTGTTTTCTTTCTTGTTTTCTTTCTTATTTTCTTCCTTGTTTCTTTCTTGTTTTCTTTCTTGCTTTATTTCTTGCTTTTTTTCTTTTATTCCTTCTCTCTTTTATTCTTTTCTTTCTTTCTCTCTTTTTCTCTTTTTCTCTTTCTTTCTTTATCTCTTTCCTTCTGTTCTTATTTTACTTCATTCTCATTTTACTTACTCGGACTCTTTTTCCTTCTCCCTGAAATTGAAGATTTCCTGTAATTTACTGTTAATTCGAAAAAGATTGATCATTCCTAACAACCTTTTATTTCTTGTCTGTTTCAGGTAAGTCTTCAACGAATTTAATTTCTCTTTACGTCCTTCGAAATCTGGTAAGAAGTCAGTTTTTTTCATTTATTGTATTTTAGGGATTCTTGGAATCAATTTTAAGAACGAATTTGTTAATTATTTGTTAACTATATCTTTCATCGTAGTGGAAGGAAAAAAATATGAATAAAAAAATATGAATAAAAGAATATGAATAAAAAAATATGAAAAAAAAATATGAATAAGATAGAATAGTGAAAAATAATACAAAGAAATAAGAAAGATAATGAAAGATAGTGAAAGATAGTGAAAGATAAAAAAAAAGAAAAAATAGTTAAAAAGTACGTGGATGATTGCAAAAATGAAAAAAGATCTTACATTATTAGAAAATTATGCACCATTAAAAGAATGTTACGAAAGAGGAAAAATGCAAATTTTTTTAAATCATTTTCAAATAGTAATTCATCGTTTGGTGAAACGGTTCTTTTTTTCAGAATACTGTGTATATAAAATAAAAAGCCTAGTTTATATAATAGGCAATAAATTCTGATAATGTTGATATATAAATAGCTTTTGGAGGTCAGTAACAAACAAAATAATATTTCGAGCGCGAAATATCAGCATGCGAGTTGCGTGTTATCGCAAAATTATTCTTAAAATTGATGTGGACACTCCTATCGCAGCAATTAATCACGAGATATAAGTAATATTTCATAACTAGTGAATTCAGATTCGAGATTACAAATTACAATATCCCTTTTTCAATAACACATTTTCCCACTACAATAAACCGCCAATCTTTGCATTTACCCACCAATTTTGCAATTAACAGTATTTTTCCACTTGCTCGCCCTTTTCTTTTATTTGCCCAACAGAAAAATCAATTTTGCCTTCAAATAACATTTATAAACAATGCTTCTCTATGAGAAAGCATTTCCTATGAGGAAATGATAAAAAAGCCTTTCGTTCATTCTGCGAAAAGTCGCTGATAGACTTTTTTCGCTCAACAGAATTTTCCCTGACTTTAAAAAATGATCCGCAAAAATTGATGATTTATTCTTGTTTATGTATTATATTCTTGTTTATGTATTATATTCTCGTTTATCATTGTTCGCACACTGTTGGTGAAAATTTGTGTTGGTCTTTGTATTTTTCTGATTTCACTTGCAATTCTGTTAAAGAAGAGACTTGCTCGTTTACGGTCTTGAAGATTGTCGATAAACATTGAGTAAGCTGAGTACGAAGCGAATGGCGCCAATGCCTTTAGCCTCTGGCTAAAAATGTCTCCCGAAATAACAGTTTCTCCGGTGAATTACTCGTTTGACATATAGCGACGAAATTTAACCACGAGCGATCTCGAGAATTGCCATTATTCTCTGGAACGGTCATTATACTTTGTAATAATGTGATATATACGCAATATACGTCAACACATCCATCTAATACGAGTAATTGAGAGTACATCTACGTGCATCTCATCATGCAGAGAGACCGCAGATTAGTTCCCTAGTGCGGACTTGCGTCAATCAATCAGAATCCACTTCCCTTCTATTAAGGCTTAAATTCCAATTTAATTAATAATTAACGAATCTCCAGATACTTGCTCGATAATTGCACCCTTTTTTGTTTAAACGACAACCTTCAAACAATCCAATTAAAAGACACTTGACTTATCCAATATTCAGTGACACTCGGGTTCTGTTAATTTTCACTTTTTGTAATTAGAAAAATCTCATTAAGATCCTTTCTATTAGGGAATATTTCAAAAAAGGAGACAGGAAGAAAAAGAAAGAGAAAGAAAGAGAAAGAAGCCAAATTAAAGCAATAAATTGTGGTGTTCATATTTACGAAAAATGGAATAATATGTGAGCGATAAATAATAAAGTATATTATTTCTTTTTAAATTTAGGAGTTTTTATGAAATGGATTTTTAGTTGTTTTTTTAATGCCCGGAGAGAAAATTTGAAAAAATGGAAAAATACGTTTGGTGAAAATTGTAAGACAGTTTGGTAAAAATTGCAAGATGGTTCGGTCAACATTGCCTGACAATTTGGTAAACGTTGCGAAACAGAATTGTGACCGTGGGCTGGTATTTTCTGTTAGTAAAATAAAAGGATAGAAAAGACGTAGAATAGGAATAAATAGAACGAAATAGACAAGAGTAAAACAGTTAAATTATAAATGAATAAAGTAAATGAATAGAAAAAGATAAAAGAAGCACAAAGAGAAAAGATAGAGTAGAAAATATTTGAATAGAATTGAATAGACCAGCAAAGAATTGAAAATAATACAACAGAGTAGGAGAGAGTAGAAAAGAATTGAATAGAATAATCAAGAATTGAAAAGAATTTAATAAAGTAGAAGAAAGAGAATTGAATAGAGTAGAAAAGAGTAGAGAAGAATAGAAAAGAATAAAGAAGAATAAAGAAGAATAAAGTAGAATAGAGAACAATAGAGAACAATAGAGAAGAATAGGGAAGAATAGGGAAGAATAGGGAAGAATAGGGAAGAATAGAGAAGAATAGAGAAGAATAGAGGAGAATAGAGAAGAATAGAAATGAATAAAAAAGATAGAAAAGGATAGAAAAGAATAAGAAATAATAGAAAATAATGTAAAATAATATAAAATAATATGAAAGAATAGAAAATAATAGAGAATAATAGAAAATAATAGAAAAGAATAGAAAAAAATAAAGTAGCAAATAATTGAACAAAATTGAATAGAATAGAGAAACTTAAAATGGATTAAATTGGGTAGAAAAGAATAGAAAAGAATAGAAAAGAATAGAAAAAAATAGAGTAGCAAATAATTGAACAAAATTGAATAGAGTAGAGAAACTTAAAAACGGATTAAATTGAGTAGAAAAGAACAGAAAAGAACTAATTATGGAAGAAAAGAATAGAAATTGAATAGAGAAGAAAAGAATATAAAATAATTGAATGGAGTAGCAAAAAGTAGAAAATAATTAGAAATAAGATGGAATATAGTAGATAAAATTAAGAAGAATTGAATAGAATAGCAATGAATTGAAAATACTGAGCTAGAGTAGAGAAGAATTGAAAATAGTAAAATGAGATAAAAAGAAATAGAATTAAGAATTGAATAGAGCAGCAAAATTATAAAAAAGTATTAAATGGAATAGAAAATAATTAAAAGTAGTAAAATATAAGATTGAAAAGATAGAAAAGAATTAAATAGATAAAAAAGTATTAAACTAGTTTAAATAAAATTGAAAATAATAGAAAAACATTTTAGAGAGTAGAATAGAGTAGAATAATAATTAAATAGTGCAGAAAAGGATTAAACAGAGAAGAAAAGAATATAAATTAAATGAATAGAAAAGAGTAGAAAAGAGTAGAAAAGAATAGGGAATAATTAGAGTAAAATAGATTCGAAACAAAATTGAAGAGTATATAGAGAAAAATTTTGAGGAATTGAATAGAAAAATAAATTAACATAATTTAATAGAGCAGCAGATATTCGAAAAGAATTGTATAGAGTAGAAAATAATTGAAGTAGATTGAATTGAATTGAATAGAGTAGAATATAATTAAATTGAGTCAAACGAAATTTAAGTAAATGGAATGAAATAGAATAAAATACAATTGAAGGGAATTAAAAATAATTGAATAGAATTGAATAGAATTGAATAGAATTGAATAGAATTGAATAGAATTGAATAAAATTGCTTAAAATTGAAAAGAATTGAGCAGAATGGGATAGAATTGAATATAATTGAGAAGAATCGAATAAAATTGAAAAAGAAATCGAATAAAAATTTTAAAAATCGAATTAAATTTATTAGAATTGGAAATAAATCAATAGAATTGGGTAGAATTAAATAGAACATAGTATAATTTGAGTGAATTGAAAATTTTTTTAAATTAAATTAAATTAAATAAAATAAAAATAAAATAAAAATAAAATAAAATAATAAATAAAATAAAATAAAATTGATTTGAATTGATTTGAATTGGATAGAATTAAACAGCATTGAAAAAAATTAAATAAAATTCAATGAAATTTGATAGACTTGTTTAGAGTTGAATAGAATTGAAATTAATTGAATAGAGTTGGATAGAAACGAAACAATTGCTTCAAATTGAATAGAATTGGATAGAATTGGATAGAATTGAACATAATTGAAGAGAATTGAATAAAATTGAAAAAGATTGAAGAGAATTGAAAAAGATTGAATAGAAATTAATAGAAATGAATAGAATTGAAAAAGATTAAATGTAAATGGATAGAAATTAATAGAAATTAATAGAAATTAATAGAAATTAATAGAATTGAATAGAATTGAATAGAATTGAATAGAATTGAATAGAATTGAATAGAATTGAATAAAATCGAATAGAATTGGGTATAATTGAATATAATTAAAAAGAATCGTATAAAATTGAATAAAATTGAGTAGAATCGGATAGAATTGAATAGAATAGAATTGAATCAAATATAGAACAAGAAAACAAAAAATAAAATAGTTAAACATAATAAAAAGTTACAAAAAAGAATAAAAATAATAGAAACGAACACAAGATAAGAAATGGTTACTTTTTTAAAAATGAAAAGGGATTTTAGTGTAAAAGTAAATAAGTTAAGTGAATAAAATTTAGATAGTTATTGGAAAGAAAGGAAATTTGATAAGATTATCTTTGGTAGGTTCTTGATAGCTAAAGCATTAAATTCCATTTTATTGTTATTGGCTGTGGTTGGCTTACAAGCATTCACGCATAACGTACACTCCTTTAATTACATCAGATATTCTTGGGGCGTCGTCATCGTGGAATCTGCACCCTCAGGATTGTCCAATTCGTTTCATTGGTCCGTATGCCTTGGTATTCAACCCTACATCGACTTTTACTGCCATCATAAACCGCAAGAGAGTAATTTCATTCTCTTTGTCTTTTACGAACTGTGCGCCACTTGACCGATTTTTCACTCCAAGACTCTCAAATCCATTACCGATTTATCTAATTGTTTCTCGCAATTCCAAAGTCCCGGATTCAATATACAAATACTTTCTCTTCTTTCACAATTCTCTTCCAATTGTCCTCTCATGCTCCTCTCTCGTCCTTTCTTCAATTGCATAATTTTGATAATTATTAACAAAAATTATTGACGAGAATGTAAAAAGAAACACAACGTTTTCCACAAGGACGCCATAAAAATTGTAATTATTTTCAGTTGATAAATAAAAAACTGTGCATACAAATTTCAAATTAAACAAACGAAAATTAATGATTTTGGAAAACCGCATTTTATGACTGTACGGTGCAGTTTCGAGTTTCAACCGCTGAAACCGCAAGGTTCTTGTTATCTTCTTTTTTTTTTAGTCGCGTAAAAAAAGTTGTTTAACGAATGACCGAGCGGTTAAAAAAACTTGAGGAATTCTGGTGGGTTTATAGAGAGTGCATTGCGCTTTTCCTGGCACGGTGATCGGTTGCCGAAAATAGAGCCTTGGCCCCCATGAGCAAGGATATTAAATTGTGGGAGCAGAACTGCACCATTTTAGCAACAAGCTTGGCAGCTGGGCACTTCTTAAGCGTCAATCAATGCCCATTCCTCCGCAATATGTATATCACATATCTTGCACACTCGCGTAAGAAACTAACGAGGAGTCGAGATGGCCAAGATTTACAAAACCCCCGGCTATATGCCAAATAATTATATGTTCAGTGGTCCAACTCGGAAAGAGGCGATCGAACAAGATTCACTATCTTCTCACACCTCTCTCTCTTCTCTTCCCTCTTTCTCTGTTTATTTCTCTCATACTCTTCGTTTTCCCTTGCCACCAAGAAGACCATTTTAATCCTCAATTCTGCAATCATCTTCAATTCAAAAATCGTCAAAAATCTGCAAATATCTTCAATTCTGCAATTATTCGAAATTTTAAAAAAACTGGAGTTTTTAAAGTGGAGTTTAAAAACTGGAGTTTTTTTACACGCAAGGAAATTTTGGAGGGAAATTCCTGTACCGTTTAGTAAATGAGGGATAAATTTGGGATTTGAAAAAGTACTAGAAAGTCTTTTAGTAATTGTAAAACATTTGGTGAAAATTGCGAGACGATTTTGTAGAAATTACAAGACTGTTCGGTAGAAATTGCAAGATGGTTCGGTAAAAATTGCAAGACGATTCGGTAGAAATTGCAAGACGGTTCGGTAAAAATTGCAAGACGCGCTCAGAAGAAAAGAAAGAATAGAATTAAAAGGAAGTATACAAAATAGAATTAAAAAATAGAATTAAAAAATAGAATTAAAAAATAGAATTAAAGAAGAATTAAGAAAGAATTAAGAAGAATTAATTAATTAATTAGGAATTAAGAAGAAAATTAAACAATAGAATTAAAAATAGAATTAAAAAATAGAATTAAACAGTAGAATTAAAAATAGAATCATAAATGGAATCACAAAATTGAATTAAAAAATAGAATTAAAAAAGAATTAAGAAAGAATTAAGAAGAATTAAGAAAGAATTAAGAAGAATTAATTAATTAATTAAGAATTAAGAAGAAAATTAAACAATAGAATTAAAAATATAATTAAAAAATAGAATTAAACAGTAGAATTAAAAACAGAATCAAAAATAGAATCAAAAATAGAATCATAAATGGAATCACAAAATTGAATTAAAAAATAGAATTAAAAAAGAATTAAGAAAGAATTAAGAAGAATTAAGAAGAATTAATTAATTAATTAAAAATTAAGAAGAAAATTAAACAATACTCTCTAAATCTGAATCAGCGAAACTCCGCTGATTAGCAGCTGTGCAGTCTACGCTGGTCAATCAGCGAATATTCGCTGCGAATCAGCGACTA